>JBBJLS010072898.1:0-10081 GCA_037577275.1 Bryconaethiops microstoma
GGTCTCAGGGTGGAGGAGAGTAACCAGTCCCCCTCTATAGTGCCCTCTGGAGGCCATGGAGTGGGACTGTTATAACTTCAAGAACTTTTTATAAACAAAACCTTGATATCAAACAAAATCTTGATATTATTTCATGCTTTCTTGTTTGTTTGACTTTATTCTAATGTATATTTGCTGGGAGAAAGTCCCTCACTGCTCAGATTAATGGCTTTAAGCAGTTTGCACAGGATGCTAAGACTTTGCACAGTACTGTACCTGTGGGAAAGATCTAGGTGACTATTGCCTTCTATAGTTCTGTAGTTATATCTGATGTTCTGAAGTGGCTATAAGCAGTGCATTACTTGCTAGCACGCTGCAAAACACTTAGTGAGAGAAATGCTGTCACTTTAACATAATAAACATTCATGTTTTATTATTTATTCTCTCAAAAATAATTACAATAAAATCTTTTAAAACCATCATCAGTCTAATTAGACATGTTTCTAAGCCATATGTGGAAGACTATATACATGCTATTATAATCATACTTTCTATTGATTATAAGATGAATAGATATGATACTAAATGAAGGTGTTTTCATTTAAAAAAAAAAAGTTTGGGACATAGAAGGTTCTCACATCTTAAAATAGATGAGAATAAGTAGTATGTAGTGTCACCCTAAATGAAGATTATGAAGAAAATGTGTAAATATTGCATTTTAAACCGGTTAGACACTTCAAAAAAGGACAAGAAATTGTCAGCAGCATACAGACACTAGTGAAAATGTGCTGAAAATGAAATGTTTCCTAAGCAAACCCTTTCATATGACTTTGTGAGTAGATTAGACGTCTAATACAGTAAAAAAAAGCCTGTGGACTGAACAGGTCAGTCACTGCAGTTTTGTTTCAGATAGCAACGAGTGATCTAAATAAAAAACACATTATGGGGTTTAAATGTTCTAGTCTGTTAATCGCCCTCATAAACACTTACATTTATATCATGTCCTCACATATAACTTATTGCTCTGTTTTAGGTTGGAGTGTTGCATCTGTGAAGCTTTGGTGGTGTAGCTTCTCCTGCGGATGGTTAAGTCGGCTCTGTGGATGAATTGTGTTCCATTCAATCTCTTTACTAAAAAGTTTTTTTTCTTTTTTTTTTTAAACAATATATTTATTAAGATTTTCCAAAAGTGCATGTAAACATATTGTACAAATATCTCTAAAGAAATCAATGCCAACCAAGCAAACAAATAAAATAAGAGGACTAGATTTGTTTTCTTTTTTCAAAACTACTAAAGGTTGAAAAATTAAGTAGAGATGCTGTAATGAAATTTTGTGAAACCTTTCATGTTCAGTATTCACCCAAGGTGCAAAAGTGATATGTTGGAACACTGATTTAGTGAAGTACTGTATTGCAGTACAGTGCAAATGTCTTGAGCCACTCCTCATTTCATTAGATTCAAGATTTGTTTATTGTCAATACAACAATATTCTCAGGATACAGTGCATTTGAAATTCCGTTCCACACAGGGCCTCCATGGTACATTTTACAGAATATCAAAAATACAAAAATACAAAATACAAATATAGGGCAAGAGATATACACATAAATATAAATCTAACTGTCACGTCTGGTCCGTTTCAGTCACTCCCCCAACGGAGTCTGTCACCCGAGTACTAGGTGGCACACAGCCCTGGGCACGTGTGTATTATGTCATGGTTTGTTGTGTGTGTGGTTGTTTGGTGCCTAGGCAACCCAGGTGAGAATGTGGAGCTTTGTTAGCTCATTAGCTGGGTTGCTAGGCACCTAACGACATGTCCACCTGTCTTGTGTTCAACTTGAGTGCTGCTTGTTATTGAGTTTGTTTGTCTGTGTTGTGTGATTGGCTGTCTGCATGTGCTTGTGGATTTAAAAGTCCAGCCGAGCCACAGAATCTTTGCGTGGTCACCCCGCTACAACATTGGGTTCTGGTTATGTTTGACAAGAACAACAAGAAGCAGCACAAGAAGAAGCACGTCGTCACTCTTGTTTGCATGTTTGTATTCACTAGAAGGAGAAGAAGACTGAGACACAAGGACTTTCCTGTTGGTAACCAGCTCACTCTTTAAGTGGCAGTGGAGAGAGTCTAAGCCATTCAAGCAACACGCAGCTGGATCCTTTGGTAACATCCACTGCTTGGTACTTGACTGTCTGCCTCTCCTGTATGTCTCTTTCCCCTGTGTGTCTACAGGTATGTGTTTGGGAGTGCCTTCGCATTGCGAACTCCACGGAGTGTGGAGCAGTTGTGCTGGCCCCTGAAGACAGAGGGATTGCTAAAGCTTCAAGAGAGAGTCGACTCTGCAGCAGAGTCCACCTTCCAGTGTTTAAGTTTAGTTCGGAGTGAAGGTCCCCCAGAACTTTATATTGTATTTTGTATCTTGAGTGTGCACGCTAGAGTGAAGGTCCTCTGGGTTCAACTGTGTATCTATTTTGAGAAGCTCTGCTGTGTTTTGTGAAGCTGGCACTATCTAACGCTGTCTCCTGCTAGTGTGTCCACTCCTCACCCGACATAACACTAAGTTTTTACAACGGGACAGGGACAATACAAAGTCAGTGTGCAATTATAGTAAAGTGAAATGTGGCGCAGGCATTTAAAATACCAGGATTCCAGTTATGGTCGGGAAACTGTTGACATACGGTTGTAGCAGGTGCAAATTTGGCCTGAGGTAGACTTTGTTTGGGCAAATGTACAAATATACGATAAATGTGTTTTGTTTGCATGACTTTCTTGGTGCAAAAATACTATTTTATGTACTATGTCATGGTACATATTGTATCCTATATATTTAGATAATACATTTACATTCGTATATTATACTACATACAGTTCTGTGTAAAAGTTTTGCTTTGAATCATCTTGGTGATGGCAGGTTGGTGGTCTTATCTTTGGCATACTAAGTAGATTAAACGAAAGAAATGGGAACAAATGTTTTACTGTGACAGACTGCAACGTTTCTGAAGAGAGATATCTATAGCTGAGAGAGAGAAAGACACAGAGAGAAATAGAGAAAGAGCGACAGAGTGTGAGAGACAAAGTCAGAGAGGGAGAAACAGAACGAGAAACAGAGAGAAAGACAAATATAGAGTGAGAAAGTGAGAGAACCATAGAGAGAATGAGAGATAGAGAGTGAGACAAAGAGAGGGAGAGACAGAGAGAGAGAGAAACAGAAAGAGATAGACATTGAGTAAGAGACAAAGACAGTGAGATAGAGAAACAAAGAGAACTAGAAAAAGAGCAACAGAGTGTGAGAGACAGAGTGAGAGAGAGACCGAGAAAGAGGGAGACACAGAGAGATAGAAAGAGAAAGACACAGAGAGAAACAAAGAGAAATAGTGAAAGAGCGACAGAGTGTGAGAGACAAAGAGAGAGGAGAGAGAAAGAGAGAGACAGAGAAAGAGAGGAGAGAGAAGAGAGAGAGAGAGACAGAGAAAGAGAAAGAGAGACAGAGAAAGAGAGGAGAGAGAGAGAGGAGAGAGGAAAGAGACAGAGAGAGAGAGGAGAGAGAGAGAGTGACAGAGAGGA
Organism: Bryconaethiops microstoma; assembly: GCA_037577275.1. Taxonomy (NCBI): domain Eukaryota; kingdom Metazoa; phylum Chordata; class Actinopteri; order Characiformes; family Alestidae; genus Bryconaethiops; species Bryconaethiops microstoma. Next base: position 3,542 of record JBBJLS010072898.1, read on the forward strand.
GAGAGGAGAGAGAGAGAGGAGAGAGACAGAGAAAGAGAGAGAGAGACAGAGAAAAAGAGGAGAGAGAGAGAGAGACATAGAAGGAGAGCTTTTTGTCACTTGAAAGGCAACAAAAGAAGAGAAAGCTGATATGCTGAAAATCACTCTGCGTGAAAGACAAGGTCATGTCGCTGTATAGGCTGCGGTTTCTGGTACAGATGTTGGAGACCCACAGCCAGAGAGAGCGCCGTGGCCGCAGGCTCCCACTCAGGAGATTTACAGTGAAACCTATACAAACGGCAGCTATGACATCATCGCCCATCTGCTTGGTCTTGCCTTCAAGAGCCATGAAAAATACATGCCCCCACCCCACCCCACCTCTCTCTCTCCCTCTCTCTGTGGTATGATTCAATCACTTTAATGGTATGAAATCAATGATGTATACTGCCTGCATGTACACTGTGCCATCAGGACATGCTGACCTACTTACACGCACATTGTGTGTGTGTGTGTGCGCGCGTCTGTGTGTGTGTGTGTATGTTGACAGTGCACTGCACGATGCTCACAAATGTCAATGTCTTTGCAATGGAAACACTACTGTACACATTTATGATTGTTTTATGTGTGTGTGTGTTGGGTGTGTGACTGCTGCAGATCTGGAATTCTTGAAGTCGATGAAAAAATCAGCACATGAATATAATAGTAATCTACAGGTTACGTTTTCATGCACAGTTAATAGATTGTATTATTTTATTACAATGAATAGAAACCCAGTTAAGTAAGATTTTATGTCAAGTATGATTTTCTGTTGCCTTTTTTTCATAGAGAAAACTTGAAATTTTCATCAAAAATGAGAAACTGATTTTATTAAGTAAAACAATCTGGCAGTTGAGGCTCTCAATATTTGTGTGTGTGTATTTTGGGGTGTGTGTGTGTGTGTGTGTGTGTGTGTGTGTGTGTGTATGTGTACGTCGATAGTGCGCTGCTGGGTGCGCATAAATGTCAATGTCTTTGTGACAGAAACACTACTTTACACATTTACCAATGTTTTATGTGTGTGTGTGTGTGTGTGTGTGAGTGTGTGTGTGTGTGTATCTGCTGCAAGCCTGGAATTCTTGATGAAAAAAATCAGCAAATGAATATAGTCGTAATGACGCTGTGTGTAAATTCACCCGAAACATTAAGCCCTGGGCACGGTGTAATTCAGTCCGGTGTTCCGGTCTTATGATGGTCAGCTGGTCTTTATAAGGTAAACATATGGCTCAAATAGGAACGACCTAACTGGCCACCATGAGATCAAGCCACCTTACTGAATTACACTGTGCTGAAGATACAGTACATCATAAAATTGCAATTACATTTCTGTGATTTTTTTTAGACCCTATTGGCGCAAAGTCAAACATTCCTTTCATGTCAGATGTGCCCATATGTGTAACTTAAGAGTTTGCGCCAATAAAACCAACGTTATGCTTCATTTCTATGATGGGAGAGTTTCATGGGACTTAGTGTTGGTTAGTATGACAATACTTTCATAAAAAAATATATAGTTTGTGAGGTGGTCAAAGAAAGACAATTCTGGGAGATAATAAATTACGAGACCCTTCAAAAGCCACAAATCTGATCCAAGCCCTCGACTAAAGCTCTGAAACTAAAGATAAGTGACTCTTACAAGGACTCTTAAAGTTACCCTTTCTTGCATGTAGTCGTATCTGTCAAGAAACTGTATAGAGAACTGAAAAGATCTGAAAGACTAAGAAAAACCTCTGAAAAAAGCTCATAGATGGTCAGGTATGCAAAGAGAAACCCCCACATCAACGCCACAGACCTGCAACAGCTTTTGCTTGGCATGGGAATAATAATGCAGTGGGATTCTGTGCAGTGTTGTTGCTCTCACATCTTCCACAGCTCTGGTCCTGGAGGGCCGGCGTCCAGCACAGTTGCTGAATTCCCTGCTGAAACACACCTGGTTCAAGTTACTTGTTAATTGCCATGTTTAGTGGGGGGCTACCAAACTGGACACCTTCCCCTCAGAACCGGAGCTGGGCACCCCCGATCTACACGGGAAGGTCATCAGAAGGTAACTTTAGCCATCTCACGTCAACATCTGAAGTTTAAATGACAAGACTTAGATAAAACAAATAAAAAGCAAGGCTGTTTAAACTTACTATTAAACTTAAGTGGATTTATTATTAAGTGGACTTATTTCATCTTTAAAATGTTTTTTTTTCTTCACATTTTAGATTCATTTAAAGAGATGTTGCTTATTTCAAGAAATCTGAAGAAATACATTTTTATGGTTAAAATGACCTTTTATATTTCATTGTCAGTATAATTTTACATGATATGATTGCAGAAAATTGTGACTGTATTCGCTCCTACAGTGGAGTGGCTAAGTGATGCGGTGGGTGTTTGTTTATTTGGGGTCCTGTTCAGTAAGGGGCCTAACGTTAGCAGAGCCTCCGGCACGGAGCCTCATTTGTTCCCGAATGCAGCATTATGCAAGTGCTCATTCTTTCCACACGGTGTGGAGTCACATTAATGTGTCAAATCTGACAGCTAGGAGCCGAATAAACGGCAGCGCCGCACAGGATGTGAAATGCACAGTGTTTCTTAACACAGCAACAGCTGAAGGCACTGACACATTACACAGTGTCATACAAAACCCACCCCTGCTCTCTCATACATACATGAACACACACACACACACACACACACACACACACACACACACCCCTGAGCCTCGTAACTGTTTAGTGGCTAGGCATACTATTATGTGAAAATGAGTCTTGCTCATCGAGCCTCGGTGACTCAGAGAGGCCACAGGCAGGAGGGTACAGAGATGATCTGTGGTTGAAGCGACAGATCTGAGAAAAATCAAATCTGCACAATTTTCTCCTGACCCTAAACGTACTTGATCAGCAGAGCTGGGCAGAAACATATGCATTACATAACGAGGAGAGGGTAATTATGTTCCATTATAGCTATAGAAAGAGCTAATCAGATTATAGATACATAAAAATACAGTGATTACTAGCAGGATTACATTAGAACCACCCCTACATGCACCACCATGTGATCTTTCTGCAACCTAAACCTTCACTATGTAAATGTGGGACTCGCAATGGACCAAATTGTAGCTGGTGTACAATTTCTTTTATACAGTTATATACAGACCACTTATATACAGACATCTGAAGCTTCCAAATAGCAAGTCTACCTTCCTGCAGAGTTCCATCATCATCTAACATCATAACATTAAAACACACGATACAGCCAGTTGGTGAGGAAGCTGGAGTAGGTATATCACATCTATGCAGGAAAGTAGGCCTACAGGATGGGTGACCTGCTTTAGTACGTATTTACTATGCAGCTCGTGGCCTAGTGGTTAGGGAGATGGTTGTGGGCTCAAATCCCAGCACTGCTAGTGTTATTACGGAAGTGCCCTTGAGCAAGGTTCCGTCCCCACACGCTGCTCCACGGCGCCCCTCGTTGGTGGCAGCCCCCTGTTTCACTTGGTGAATGGGTTACATGCAGAGAAAGAATTTCACACTGTTGACACTGTGTGCTGTGGTGTGTTCACACGTGACTACAAGGGGCCACTTTACATTACAGTAAAGCCTTCAGGAAATAATCACAATTTCCCAAAGACCAACGTCTATTAAGGTCAGTTTAAAGTCTCCTCAATGAACCACTTTTCTCTTCTTCAATGACCATTTTTATCAAACCTGTTCGAGCACTAGGAGTTTCGGTCATTTGTGACTAGCTGATCCACAGAATTGCAGATGTTTAAAATATTGCTAAATTGGGCAAACATATGTGGCTTAATATCAGCTCGTTACATTGGCACCAACTTAATCCAGTGAACATTGCTTCGTTTCGGGGGAGGGGCATGGAAATATGAGCAGGAATTGTGGGTGAAAACTGGGGCTGTGAGTCCAAAAGAGCACAACTGGTTTCGCTCTCTGTAGGGGTAGGACGGCTGTCCTTCCTGCCCCCATCATTCAAGGGAATGCTAACAAGTGTGCTTGTCTAGTAGCTGAACAGCTGTTAGCTGTTAGCGGTTAGCAGCATTGGCAGTCAGTGTTACTCCATAAAGCATGTTACTCCATCCAGTTACACTGTAGAAGTGTCAGTTCAAAGGAAGAAGCATGTGCTAGCCTTCACTCTTCCAGTGTTGGTGGTATTTTGCAGTGGGGGTGATGGAGTCCCTGCTAGTGGGTGGAACTGAAGATGACAAAATTGGAAAAAAGTACAAATTTTGTAATTACATTGGGTTTTATGAAGCTTAAAAAGTTAAAAGTCATTTAAAAGGCATTTCTGCACCACCCCTGTTATGCTGCATTTCAGAAAGAGACCAACCATGAAGTTTTAGTTCATCTGTCATGTTACTCACCGTTTTGTGTTTACTGATCGGTTAATCAAATGTAGATAACATTGCTTTGCACTGCTGTCATCTCTTGTATCATCATGAGCAGGTCACTGAGCCAAAAAAAAGGGGTCAAATTTTGACATGCCTTTGGACAATATGTTCTGACACCATTTCAATTATAATCTAAGCATCGAGTGAAAATAAAAAAACAGAAATAAAACACAAATAGCAAATTTAAATCCACTCAACCTCATGTTACCTATGTTAGGGGAAAGAAGCAGTGTGGAAAAACAGCAGTTTTTTTTTCTGGTTGCCGTAATGTTCCAGCTGTTAAAGGCTGCTTCACAATTGAAGCTGACTTTACTACATTAGGGGTAAAGGGAGAACTGTGTACACTTCAGTTTTGGTGGAGATCTTACTGGGAGAGAGAGAGAGAGAGAGAGAGAGAGAGATGAAAAAAGAATTTATCCCCTACTGCTGTTTTCTGTCTTTTTAGAGAAGAGATTTGTATGCATAAATAAGATAGTTTTTGCGGCAGACTCTCGGGCGTCACAGGGGTGCTGGGAAATGGCTTGTGCATGCAAGTGTGTGTGTGTGTGTGCAGCCTATTAACCAAAGCCCGTTCCCCACGCACACTCCACTCTTTTTGTTATGGCTGTGAAAATCAGAAACATAAGGGCGGAGAGATAATCCGCCATAAAACACGATTTGTTAAGTGCTCACAAATGGTGTGTGGAAAATTATTACTTCCGTTCATTTCGCGCGCTCGCACTTAATTGAGTTGTGTGACTTATTACTGCTAATGAGTAAAGCATGAATGGAACAAGAGGTTTCAGACAACCTTTCAAAACATTCCAATGCTCAGGGTTCTACACCCTTTTTCTTGTTTTTGTCATAGCTTAGCATCCAATCAGAGTGTTAAATCACTAAGGATTTCACTTCAGACCCCCCTAAACACACACACACACACACACCCACACACACACACACACACCACTGTGGATTTATTTTGAAAAATGTGACTGCAGTGTGACATCCTGCTCTGCAGTTCACCCTCCTCGCCTCTATAATGATAATAATAATAATAATAATAATAATAATAATAATAATAATAAAAATGATAAAGTTTATTATACATTGTGCTTTTTTACACCCAAGGATGCTTTACAGAGTGACAACAAAACATGAATACAAATAAACGCACAGCATTGACTACACAACAGCAGGACTGAACAGAGACAGAGTCACAGCATAAAGAGAAAAGGTGTGACTTAAGACGACTCCTGAATTCTGAAATCTCTATGAAGACAAATCTCTAAGGGTTTTGAACGGTGAGTTCCAGAATTTAGGTGCAGCAACACTGAAGGCCTCCCACAGAGGACAGTCTGTGTTTGAGCACTGTGAGTAAATCAGAGTCTGTTGACCTTAATGTGCAGGACGTGGTGTAGAGATTCAGCAGGTCTTGTGTATAAAAGAGAGCGAAGCCATGAAAGGTTTTAAAAGTCAAGTCAAGCAAAGTCAAATCTGTTTATACAGTCCATCATCATATACATGCAGTGTGCTTTACAAGAGTAGAACAAAATGTGAAGCATAAAAGTAGTAAGAAGCAAAAAATAAAAGAAGGAAAGAAATAAAAGAACTAGAAAAATACATGGAAAATCAATAAAGGAGTATTTAATACTGAATACAGAAGGATAGTGGTAGCCAGAGTAGACGGTAGGGGACAGGAGTGGTATGTTTAGTGCGAGTTTTGTGTGAGACCTGTGGTGTACTGAGTACTCTTTGGTATCCTGCTCGCCTTTTGTTATTTGACCTTGATTTGCTACCTTGATTATTGCCTTTTGAGTTGAATCTGACTCTCCTGATGATGGTTTTGACTTCTGCTGTTTTTGGATTTGCCCTTTGCCTTACCTGTGTGTAACTGTCTGCCCCTCTCTGCCCCTGCTCTGTTCTCGGATTACGATTTTGGATTATCGTTGTCATACCTGTTTGCCCTGTGCTGACTCTGCACTGTCTGGCCGTGTAACACTGGATTTTGCCATTATACTGAAAACCGCTACTGAGTCCTTATCTGTCCTGATATTACACTGCAGACTCAAAATTAGTGGCTTTAAATATGGGGTGTCGTTTGTAAAATCAGCTTAACAATTTTAGAGGTGTCAATTTTTCACCATTTAGCACAATTTTCTCAC
>JBBJLS010072899.1:0-10080 GCA_037577275.1 Bryconaethiops microstoma
TGTGTGTGTGTGTGTGTGTGTGTGTGTGTGTGTGTGTGTGTGTGTTTGTGTGTGTGTGTGTGTGTGTGTGTTTGTGTTTGTGTGTGTGTGTGTGTGTGTGTGTGTGTGTGTGTGTGTTCTATGTGTACTGTTTTTACCTGTCCTTGTGTGTAACATGCGAGCATGTTGACGACTGAGTGCGAGACTATGATTGAGAGTGTGAGTAGTGCAACATCAGCACTGTCAATTCTGCTAGTATTAAACTGCTGTGTAAAAGTCCCCATGCTGGAGAACAGAAATCCCCAACCTCACCTGAACAGGCTAGGATTTTCATTCAGCAGCTGTGTACACTTCTTTTTATTCCTGAACTGTACTTGTTACGTTTTGAGTTTCAGAACAGCATCAGCTATTCATAATTATTGATAAAGATTAGTCTTTATGACTTGTTTAGAAGCAGGAATTGCAATATGCCCTTTAAATGATGTTCACTGATGTGTTAGCTTTGAACTTTCCAGTTGGTACAGGTTTGTCTTTACACAGTGATGCAGAAGTTTTTAAGTAACTACTCTAGAACTGGTGTTGTCCAGACCTGTTGGGGCCTGCTGTTCTCCCCCTGATATACAGAGACACACCTCAGAGCCTGATACTGATAAAGGTAGTTGTCCCATCTAGTACAAACCCTGCTGAGCAGTGCGACATTAGTGTTGTATATTCATGTCTGATGTGTGTGTTACAGCAGTACAGCATAAAAGGAAGGGTGGTCGTCAGGTCCAATGCAGATGAACCCAGATGCAGCTGTTTCCTAACTACCACACACACACACACACACACACACACACACACACACACACACAGGAGCCTCACTGCAGGGGTCTGAAACTCCACACCCTTCCAAAATTAAGCAAGGGACACTCTTTCCAGACTATCCCTCTTTCCATCTCTCTCTCCCTCTCCTGGAAAAAGAAACTGTATATGACATCAGTATGTTACATCTGGAAAGAACGTAATGGTGGGACACAATAACATTGGTCATTTTTAGCAAGAACTGCGCTCATGGGAAAGTAGCAGGCCACTTCTCACTCTCCCATAAAGTTTTACCTGCTTGGTTAACAACAGAGGCCGTGAAGTGTCCCACAGGTTAACTGACTTTGTTTTACAGCTTAACTTTCATAGGCCCCCCTATTGTGTATACACCTCAACATTCCTCTAGTTGCAGTTTATTACACACTCATAGCTCCTAGAAATGAGTGGAGACATTGTACTTGTGTGCAGATTTAAACTTTCATTTGATAAGACATTTGTGTTCATTGGCAGAACAGGAGAAATTTAATTATGGTTTGAATGGAAGATTATCCTTTACATTTAGTTTTTTTTTTTTTTTTTTTTCCTGTATTGACTTGGGCCTTACGAACCTCCTGGACTAAATTGTGCTAGATTAAACGCTGCATAAAAGTAATACAGCTAGGGCAGTAGAATAAAGTGAAATGAAATCTAAAGAGTGAGTAGTTTGAGCAAGTTCTTCTTAACTGAAGTCTGTTAATGATAACCCTTTTGGAGCTCTTTTTATTTTTAAGCTTAAAAAAATCATAGTAGATGTAATGGTAGTTATTCGACGATTCAATATCTTTATAGGAAAAGGAAATAGTGGTATTGCGTTATCTCTAGTGGTCAGTTACACAGTGGCTTGTGAAAGTCATTAGATTTGTCTGGAACTGTTCCAACCACTATTTTTAGTACAAACCAATATGCTCTTAAAGTAAATTTTCAAAGTCAGAAATTATGGTTGATCTTAACGTTTATTTTGATTGTTCAATGTATTGTTTAGCCACTCCCAGGCCTCATTTTTTCAACAGCCTGCAGGGCATCTTGGTGTACCTTGCTGTATCTCTGTCCTTCAGTTTTAACAAGATGACCAGTCCCTGCTGAGGGAAAGCATCCCTACAACGTGATGCTTCTACTCTCCAAACTACACTGTTGGGATGCCATTTGTTGAGAAATGGGCAGTGTTAGATTTGCACCACACAGTGTTTTGAATTCTGACCAAAAGGCTCCTTTTGTTTCCTCTAACCCTAAACCATAAAACCTTTTAGTTGGATATCATGGATATTTTCTGGCCAACTCTACACATACTTTTTAAAATACTTTTTCTTAGTAATGACATCTTTAGAGCTAGCTTCCCATACAGACCAACTGTGGCTTGAACTATTTTCTCTGTCACTGATGGACCTGCCTAGTAAGTGCCTGTGTTGTTTCTGGTTAATGCAGCTTCCATTTCCTCACAGTTGATCCAACAGTTCTTACTTGGATATTATTTTGTAGCCTTTTCCTTTCATGTTCATGTGTACCTTTATCTCTAACTTCCTTAGGATGTGCTTTGGTCTTTTGGTCTCTGGTATTTTCACAGCTTACCTTCAGATTTTCAGATGTCACAGGTAAAGGCCAGTTGTAAAGGTGCAATAATAAAAATAATAATGATATCACCAGTGAAATTGTGCAAATAGCCTTTTTCAGTTTCTAATTTGTCACAGAATATTTCTTTACATAACACCACTGTTCATAATGTCACTGATGTCCGTTTATTCATCTTGGGGGTCAATCTTTTAGAACAAATGAGGCACAGTGTCATTTGAAGTCCAACTCATTCTGATGACTTTTACGTGGAGTCAAATTACTGTGCATTGAATGAAGAATTGCTTGTCTTGGGCAGATCCTACTCTCAGCTGTCATGTGAAGGTGCCACACAGTGAGACGGGATATATGGTATGCAGGTTTCTCTCCCTGCGGTCTGTCAAATCTGCTCTATTGAAGGTTTTCCTGTTTGATGCTCTATTCGTATGTGGCTTTTGCTTGTCTTTTGTTTTTGTGTGTGTGTGTTAGGAGTTTTACCCCAGTAGAAATAGTTTGGTAAATAATTGACAGAGCAGCAGTGCGAGGAGAATCGATGTTTCATTGATAATTAATTGATGCTTAGTGAGAGCTCAGAGTGAGTTCTCGTGCGTGTGTGGATTGATATCGACACGCTTGTGTGTGTTCGTCCTATGAGAACGAGCAGTTCAGGGCTGGAGTCTGCACATACTCATTATCTCTTGTCTTGGGTCGAATGTGAACTGTAGCCTCCACCCGTTGAAACGCTACTCTGAGGAGTCACACACACGTGTGAGTGAGGTGCTGATAATGCACACGCGCACACACAATATAACTTGACTATTTTTCTCTTATACTCCGTGGTCTCTTTCTCTCACCCCCCTGCTGACCCTTTGGCTGTGCTATAGGACTGTATGTGGAGTCCAACCCGTCACACTCTTGTGTCCTTCCCGGGCTGCCTCGTTTCTGTCAGAAAATAGGACTTCTGAAAATCTGAAGTGTTTTCTCTATCTTTTGATAATGGTAATTATTTTCATTTCCCAGTGGCCAATTTATAGTCTGATTAGTATTTTGAAGAAAGCAAAAGGCTCATTCTGCCATAAAAAAAATCAATAATAGAAATATTTATCTAGGATATACAGACGGGTAATAAAAGAAAACCAAGAAAGTGACTTAGCAAGCTGTTGGACCACCATGAGTTGCCAGAACAGTTTTGGTGCACATTGATAGATTCTACAAGTCTCTGGAACTCTGAAGGGTTGTGTCCCCGTTCCCCGAGAGCACAGTCCAAAATGTCTCAAAGGCGTTCATTTGGGTTGAGATCTGGGAACTACAAGGGCTGTTCTCCCATTTTCATACTTATCAAACTAGTCAGTGACCCTTGTGCCCTGTGAAATGGGGCATTGTGCTTTTAGAAGACTACTCATACCTCAAAGAATAGTGCAATACTATTAGCTTAATTGTATTATATAGTACGCATGTCTGAAATTATATAAAATGCATGTCTTATTTATTCAGTTTTTGTGACCCACTCATTTGAAAATACCATTTTCTCAATTGTATGAACAAATGCCCATGAAAATAATTAGCTAACTACACTGTAATATGAAGTAAATTGCTGTAGTATGTTCTACAGTATGATTACTGTAATGGTTAGCATGGTTACAGCATGGTTAGTCATCAGTCATTTGGTGATCTTTTATCCTAGTATTTGACTACTGGCACTACTGCATTAATTACAGTCCTACATATGAATAACTGTAAAATAATTACATACTGTAAAATAAATGCAAGTTTTGTCGCTTCATTCAGAAGGTTTCACAACATCGAGGAATGGGGAACAGTTTCTCACACTATGCCATGAGACCTTTAAACCAGACCTGAATGACAAACTATACATCTCGCACACACACACACGAATGCACACACATTCTGAACTGAACTATTTCTTCTCTCCCAAACACATGACAAACACACACTAAACTTTTACAGCATAAACAGTCTTTAATATGTTTGTTTTCTATGCAGGGAATATCCACTAACTTGGCAAACAAGGGAACCATTCGAAATCCATTCTTGGAATTTGAGATGAACTAGGTAGACCAGCAGTTCCTTAGGGGTGCTCAAAATTGCACATAAGCTATGTTTTCCATTTGATTTGTCAGTAGTTCTGCATATTGTGTTTTTGCTTTGTTTAATGAAATTTGTTGTTTTTGTGTATTCAGTGCACTTGAATACTATTTTGCATCTCTGGTTCCTGAAAATCTATCCATCAGCCTTGGCTATTGCAGTCTGCCTGGCATTGAAGCTCAGAACACAGACCATCATATCAAAAATGTTTTTCTGTTTAAATGTCTGTGTTTTTACATTGTTTATTCTGGGCTTTGCTAGCTTTATGATGGCTAGCATGAGACAAACAAGTCACAAGCTTCTCTAAATGGAGGTAACTAGCTCCACACATATAAACAGGGGGACACATGTGAGTCCAATTGAACTCCGGTAATGTTTCTCCTATCCCAAACTGATGACATTACATCACCAGATAGCAGATTAGATTTCATGTGCAAGTAGTTTATTTTGGTAATATAATGCACACTAACACATAGTTGCAAACTAGGTAATCTTGCTGAATTCATAAGCAAAAAAATGTGTAAACGCTTGCAACAAAATTGTGTGGAGTGAAGCAGATGGCCATCAGCATAACATTATTCTGTCATCAATTGTGTAACTGGTAACGTTATTTTGGATGTAAAGACGTTGTCCTCCTCTGTCTGCATGATAACTAAAACTAGAAAATATCTGTGGAAATAATCCAAAATTTACCATTAGCAAGAACAGATTATTGGTTCTGTTACTGACCAAAAAATTCCTGCTTGAAATAACTGTACTGCAATTCATGGGGAAATATGTTTTCTCTAGAATTCCCAGTTTGTGAGTATTGACCTTGATGCCTTGCAGATCTATAGTAACGTGCAGTAAACAGGTTCTACAGTAAATATTTGTTCATTATATGGTAACAGTGCTGTAAAAAACACAGGGTTATTTTGCCGTGTAACTTCTCAGTCACACAGGCATACCAGCAACCTTCTTCACTAACCTTTGGGTATTAATAGCCCTGATTTTCATCAGTCCATTCATTTGTTAAACAGATCCTACTTGTCCATAATCAATTAGAGGGCTCTGGAGGGGAGCATTAATGCTCTGCTTATTTTCTCATCGTCTCATCGTTTAAGCTCAGACAGAACTAACCCTCATTTACGACACCACTGGATTAAAAATAAGCGTAACGCTCCCCTTTAGGATTAATGCAGTTGGTCTCGATCTGATGAAGTCAGCACTGACATTCTTAAATTATAGACACACACACACACACACACACACACACCAACCCACCCACCCACACCCCTCTTAAATGACTGTAATGGCATCACCGTGGCTAATGATCCTCTGTTCATAAAGTCAGGCTTAGTGAGCCTTCAGTGGTGGATGGTGACCATTTCCAGGTGGATGATGCTCTGTAATGAGTTCCACTTATTAACGTTCTTATAGCCATGTTTAAAAAGCATGGAAGATTCATTTGACATAATGTCTCTCATTTTCTGGTAGACATTATCATAGGTCCTAGACTGTAAGAGTTTTTAATAAGAGCATGTAATTAGGACATCTTCTGTACTGATTTGATCAAATCTGATGATCTGGGATTTGCACAGAGCACAAATTGGGAAAGTTACAAATTACATTGTACGTTTTATTCAGTTAATCAAATTTTTACGTTGAATTTATATGTTCAAATAACATGCACCCTGCCAACTTTCACCCTGCACTACAAAGGTGCAATAAAAACTATATGAGCAATGTCATAGAAGTACAGTTATAAGTCCCTAAAGAACCATTTTTTTGTAAATGAGATGTAATGTGTGAGTATAAATAATCTTTTAACAGCATAATTAACTTTTTCATAATGTAAAGATTCCTGACGAATTTAAAGGTTCTTCCAAAAGCCTTTTCTTTGTGGAGTTTTTTTAAACTTTAAAAAGATTCTTTACACTCTCATTTGCAAAAGCTGTTTTTAAAAACCATACATTCAAAGCTACTTCAAAGCTTCTGTGGCGTCCCTCAAATAACCCTTTCTGATACCCTTATTTTAAGAGTGCATGCTCACAGCTATCTAGGCAGCTTCCGGGATACTAGTTTACCCCAATTTATTGTTCTGTCTCCGCACTATTTAAATATGATAACATAATTATTGGCAAATTGAGTAGTGTAACTAATAGCATGTACATTTCATTTGCAGCCTGTATCTTCACTTTTCCCTTTTCTCTTTTTTTCAATGCAAAAAAAATGTGGCATTTTTTTCTTTCCTTTTGTGAAATAGATGGTATGCCAATTATTTCATCAAATTCAACTCGTACAAAACTGTCTCTTTTTGTACTTACCTACACAAATGTACCTACACAAAAGTCTGCACTTTCAGTAGAATTCTCCACTTGTTACAGTGCCATACCAGTGAAAAATGTTTACCATGTGTTAACACAGAGGTGAACACAGGTTAACGCAGATGTGCATGTGTTCTCCTGCAGAGGGGGTGTGTGAGATCTGGCTGACCAGTGAGGACACAGGTGCGTATGGGAGGGACATTGGGACGGACCTGCCTTCTCTACTGTGGGAGCTGGTGAAAGAGATTCCGGAGGGGTGCATGTTACGGCTGGGCATGACCAACCCACCCTACATTCTGGAGCACCTGGAGGTGAGCCCCTCTGTGTGCGCAGCATGCAAGACCTAAATCTCAGGGGAAAATGTGCTCCACTGAAATAATGCAGTATGTAAACAGCATGTGTACTGTTGACTCAGCAGTCCATACAACACACACGTGGAACCTATTATCTAAACTTTATTTAGCCCTGTTTAGACAAGTTTAGCCCTGTCCATGCTCTTGAACGTTTTAAAGAGAGTTTCTGCACAGACTTCTTTTGGAATAAGGTACCATTTTGAGACATAAGCCTGCACAAATTTAATTAGTAGGTTCAGGTGGTAAACATACAAGAACATACAAAACATGTGAGATAAAGTCCCTTTCAGACCCATTTTAGTAATTGAAATAAAAGACTTTCAAATAACTGGATTAACCATATTAAATTGCAAGTGATAGCACCAGGATGCACTATATTAAGAAAACAAGCCAGCAGAGGCAGTTTGATGTTCTGGGCAACGTTCTGCGAAATGCTCTGCGCATCTCTGACTTGTACAACCTACCTAAACACTGTTGCAGACCAAGTGCACTCCTTCATGTCTGTGGTATTCCCTAATGGCATTGGCCTCTTTCAGCAGATAATAATGTGCCCTGCCACACTGCAAAAGTTGTTCAGGAAGGGTTGTAGGAAGACAACAGATAAGAGTTTTGACAAACATCTGTAGGATGTGCTAGAGAGGCTAGTCCAATCCATGGAGGCACCACCTCACTACATACAGGATTTAAAGGATCTGTTGGTAATATTTTTGTGCCAGATACCACAGCTCAACTTCAGAGGTCTTGTGAAGTCCTTACCTACATGGGTCAGAGCTGTTCTGGTGGCATGAGCTGGACCTACATAATATTAGACAGGTGGTTTTAATGTTATATATGATCTTTGTTCCTTCAAAGCCCCTCTGCAGACATAACCTGTGGTCTGCTCAAATAAACAGATCCTAAACTTATTTTAGCCTAAGGCCCACTTTGTGTATATTAAGTGCCACTGCACCCACCCTAGCTAACCTTTTCACACCAGAAAGGCAACATTGTTCTATGGCAGGCATCTTATGAAGAAAGTGCTGCATGGTCATGAATTGGGATTGGCACAATTTAAAAGTTTTATTGTTTACCGTTCATGATCTTTATTGTCATTTATTTAAAAGCTATCACTTTTTTTTTTACATGGCCAAAATAGATTTCAAAAATTAACCAAATTAAGTAATACTAAGCAAATATACAATTTCTAAAGTATTCAAGTTCCTCCAGTTTGATGATCACTGGTTTGAATAGCCCTCTTATTTTCCAATGGCCTGAATTCATGCAGATCGTAAAGTGTGCTCAAGGAAGACTTTTTTGTTAGTAAATGGAGTTCTCAGGGGCACAGCAAATTACCTTAAAGATCGTGTGTGCCTAAAAATAAAATAAGATTGTCATAGTTCCTTTATTTGTTTAGCGGAAGTCCCCTCTTGGTTATTTCTACATATTTTTCTCATACTTGGCAACAGTTATACAGCCAAGTAAATCTCGTTGCTTTTAATAAAACATGTTTAATTGTCTTATTGAATGAATGAATTCATAATAGAACATTTTATTGATTCCTGGCATAAAACGGAAATGCTCAAGAAGTAAGCAAAATGAATTAAAATAAAAAAATATAATAATTCATTATGCAGAGATTTGTATCCTTCACATTGGCTGTAGGAAAAACATGTAGCAACATTTAAAGAGAATTCACAACGATTTGTTGGATTTAGCAATTCATTTAGCTTTCATTTGCTCGCTCTCTCTCTCTCTCTTTCTTTCTATCTTTCTTTCTTTCTTTCTCTCTCTCTCTCTCTCTCTCTCTCTCTCTCTCTCTCTCTCCTACAAGCAAACATAGAGAAATGCACAGCATTTACATGCACACACATTGACTGAGCCAAGTTACATTCATCTTTGCCAACTCTGAAGCTTGTCTCTTTATCTGTAAATTCAACTTTAACCGTTTAACCAAGTTCATGTTTCTCGGCTTCCTGTGCTGGTGGTTGAAAAGGAGCCCAGAAAAACACACGCACACAGAGTCCTTCTCTGATCCCTGGTTGTCTGGGACAGAGTCGACATGTCAGGGAGAGAAGTGCTGAGGAAAGCACTTTTAATTTGCACAGGGTTAATTGAGGTTGTAGATCTGGGCTCATATGTATAGGCTATGTTTCAGCTCTGTTACATTTACATTAAAATCAATAAAGAGTTTTTTTTCTCTCTCTTAAATGAAAAGAAATTTAAATTGAATGCTAATTAGAAATGGGGTTGGATATGTGCTGATGGACAGTTAATTCCTTCTCACATGCTGATCTGATTCATGTTTTTTCCAAAGATCGGTTCAGTACAGTATAGCAATTATCAGGCAGAAGTGTGTTCTCCACTAACCTACTGCCGGACAGGAGGGGAAAAAGCTGAACTTTGTGGACAGCAGATATTTAGTCATGGAGTTAATGGTTTTGATTGATGGTAAAAAAAATTTTTTTAAAATCTGTTGTCTCTCATTTTTCTTTCAGGTAGATAGACGTGTGTGTGTGTGTGAGAGAGAGACACAGAGACACAGAGACACAGAGACACAGAGACACAGAGACACAGAGACACAGAGACACAGAGACAGAGAGACAGAGAGACAGAGAGACAGAGAGAGAGAGAGAGAGAGAGAGAGCACTTTTTTGTGCTTAAATCAGACCTCTATGGATCTCACACAAATTCTTTGTCTCTCTTACTTGTGGTTGTGTGTGAATGTGCATGTGTGTGTAAAAATTCATTGTGTATTAATTTAATTCAGCTTAGTGCTTTTTCAAACTTAATTTTTCCAATGCAATACAACATTTTTTAGGAAAACATTTTGTGCACGTTAATAATTCAAGATTCAAAGATTCAAAGATTCAAAGCGTTTGTCATATGTACAGAAAAAAAAAAAGTGGCATTTTCTCTGTGCAATGAAATTCTTTCTTTGCTGTCCACACACAAATGCCAAGTTAGGTAAA
>JBBJLS010072900.1:0-10079 GCA_037577275.1 Bryconaethiops microstoma
TCTTGTACATCGTCTTATTATCTTCTGGGAGACGCCTGTGTCATTTCCAATCAAGAAGAAACTTGCTTGTAACTAAGACAAAATGACTATGTCAAAATTTGCCAGGGGTATGAATAATTTCGTTTATGACTGTATGTGTGTGTGTGTGTGTGTGTGTGTGTGTGTGTGTGTGTGTATATATGTATGTGTGTGTGTGTGTATGTATACACATACAAATACACACAGGAGAAAAACAGTATTTCAAGTAAATAATAATCGCACACCCGGATCCATCAGGTTATCACAAAGCCTTTTGCCTTTCTGGGTTAAAGAGGTGTGTAAAAGCAGGGGAGCCTCTGGAATGTGTAGGCCAGGCCAGGCCAGTCGGGTGGGGGTTGTCTCTGAAGCCCTTGGTGATACTGGTGAGAACACACTGGTATGCTGGCGAAGCGACATGAATGCATTTGCATTGTGACCTAGTGGCCAGTTGGGCATTACTGAGGTTGGGAACCACTTGCAATCCCAACTCTAGAGCCCAGCCAAAGTACTGGCACAGTCTTATCTGAATTACAGTAATATTAAACCCTTTTTTGGCTAAGGTGTATAAACAGAGAGCGCTAACTGAAGTATGGGTCAGTGGCTTTTTAGTGTATTATAGTGGAGTCAGTCTGACATGTGAGCTTACATTGGCTACCCCTGCCTGCCCAAATTAAATTAACTCTTCCCTACAGAGTGAGATTTGGGTTGGCACCCAGCTCCCTTATTCCTGTAATTCAACCTTATGTTCCTACTCGCTCCCTCCACTCCTCCACGGAACATTCTGGCTCTGCCCTCCCTACACACAAGGTAAACCCAGTCCAGACGGGTCTCACTCTGGTTCCCCAATGGTGGAATGACCTGCCAAAAGCCACCAGAGAAGCAGAATCTCTCTCTAGCTTCAAAAACCTCCTGAAGACTCATCTTTTCAGTGAGCACCTCCTCTCCTGATGATCTGTCAATCTTGCACCACTCCTACATAAAGATTTAGCACTTCAAACTATCCTCTGGTTCTCACACTGTCCTGGAACTCCAGTGTTTCCTCATATTGTTAGTCGCTTTGGATAAAAACGTTTGCAAAATAAATGTAATGTTCCGAGGCTTTACTGTAAAGCCAAACTAATATTCTGTATGTTTTTTCTTTTCTTTTGTAGGTGAAGGTGGAGATTGTGAGTATTTCTGTGCTTTTATTCCATTTTTCATGGAGATGGTGTTCGTTTTCATAGTTTAAACTAACAGAGCAGAGGCTTGAACTCGCCTTTTCTTCTCTTGTCCATAAAGGCACATCTTCTCCTGTTCTGCTTTCAAACCTTACTAACGTTTGTCTCTTCACTCACTGAACTACACTGATGTTTCACATTATGCATGTCTGTCACATGCATAAATATCTAGATATTAATTCATTTTGAGCCCTTTCGTTGTAGTCCTCTCATTGCAGGCATTGACAGTATAAAAATCCACCCAAAGTGTGTTTAAATCATCACACTTAGTCCCGCCCACTGCATGATGGCCCCTCCCACACATAATCCTGGCCTTCTATTGGTTGATCACTTAACAGTTGTCATTACTAGAGTCCATGGTTACCCTGTTCTGATTAATGTTAATTAATCAAAAATATTTTTGTACCCTGCTCTGATTTTAGTTAATTCATTAAAAAAATAAATTTAAAAATTATGAAGTTTCATTGCTTAACAGTGTAAGATATACAGTGTATTAGTCTGAGCAGAAATAACTTGTCTGGCATCAGAAAATAAGACATTAATGGGAATTTTATAATTTATAATTTGCAGTGTGTAATGCTGGGACACTTGATCAAACAGTGCTTGAAGATCCAGATTTTCTAAAGTCATTGTTTATTTTTCTTTTACCATTATATTAATATTAAAAGGGGTGTTTTCTATATGAAGGGGGTAATTTCCATATGTCGGGTTAGATGTTTATTTGTTTATTTTTAAACGGTGGTCTGTGTTTGCAACCTACAGACACCCTGATGTCTTGCCCTTCCTACCTGTAGCTAATCCTGATCCTATTGGTCAGAGCTCCTGTTAATCAGAACAGGGCTCCACCCATCTTCACTCCTATTGGCTCTATACTCTTGTCTTCTCTTGTTCTCTGTGTCCCCACCCGCATCTCCACCCACACTCTCACTCACATCCCCACCCACACTCCCACCCACACTCCCACCCACACTCTCACCCACACTCTCACTCACACTCCCACCCACACTCTCACTCACACTCCCACCCACACTCCCACTCACATCCCCACCCACACTCTCACTCACATCCCCACCCACACTCACACTCCCACCCACACCCACACTCCCACCCACACCCACACTCCCACACACACTCTCACTCACATACTCTCACTCACATCCCCACCCACACTCCCACCCCCACTCCCACCCCAGTTGTTCAGGAGTCTGAATTATCAGTTGGTTGATAAATTGGCTTTCGAGCAGAAAGGTAATTCCAGTCCAAGCTGGATTGAGATTTTTGCACAGCTAATTTATGCTAACATGTGAAATCGCTTCACTGGTGACCCTGATTACTGAAATGAGCTCTTATCCAGATCAGAATTTAACACTGGCGATTAATTGGCCTAATGAATTGCTTTATTCTGCCAGGCGTAGTGCAGCATGACATGCGGATGTGCAGATGCTGTCGTTAGGCAGGGACGCAGAAAGCTGTTTGGGCCGCTGTCATGATGTCGTGCACAATTACATTCATTTATTAATCTGCATCTAACAGAACATGTAACATCACATTCTACCTTTCCCCCAAGCACCTCAGTAATAAACCTCAGAACTAAATGAAATATATGTGTTGGGGGGAAAAAAAATCACATTTTCAATTCACCTACAAATGGACTATGTACAACAATCACAGTCACATTAATTGGAGCTAATGGGCCGAAAGTGTAAGATCCTCTCATCTGTTCAGGATGCAGGTTATTTGGTGAATACACTATTTCTATGTATATTTTTTATTGTTTAAATGTAACCATTTTTAAACCATTACGCATCGTATGTGTATTTATTTTAAATATACTTCCATTTCCATGCATGTAAGATAATGATTAAAAATTCTGAAGGACACACAAGGCAATAAGGAGGGAAGAGTTTTTATTCCTCTCTGTAATTGTTCTGTTTTTCTTTTGGGAAATGACCTCTTTAAAAAATACATTTTACTTCAGATTTTTTAGCAGTTAGTAAAATAAAATAATGCAAAACAGGCAATCACACCATGCTCTAGTTTTTGTCAGGTGCAGATCTCAGATATTTCATTAATTTTTAGTGGGTTCAGATATAAGTACCCCTTCCTGCGTCCCTGTCGTTTGCTGTACTGACTCTGGCCACCAGAAATGCATCTTCAGAACACGTTTTAATCAATAATATCAAATGTTAAATCCAGCCCAAAACAAACTGATCTGAAATTTCCTCCCTTTCTTTCTTCTAATTCTGTCTCTGTTCTGACTCTTTCCAGAGTTTGAACTAACTGGTGCAGTCGGGTCTTCTGTCAGGACACTTTGGATGTGTCTCTTCCCTCTGAGCCCTGTTCTCTGTACTGCTCTGTCTTCTGTCCCTTAAAGCACTGTCCCCTCCTTTCACTGAGACTTTTTCCCTTTAATATCGATGCCCCATTACTTGTTTGGCTGGTTCTGATGTTGCGTTGTTTATGGGAAGTCATGGGAAAGTCATGTTTCCCTCTTGGAATTCATTAAATGTGTATAACAAAAAAAATCCCCCTGGTTCTGTCTCTATGGTGTTGGACTTTACAGACTTACTGATACTGGTAGCATTGAACGGATGGTAAGGCTCAACCAGCTGCCCCTCCTCCCACCCCCTCACCCCCTCACCCCTCTTACCTTCTTTCTCTCCCTTCCCTTCTTCTACCTTGTAGATTTGACCCCGCCCCGCTTGATTCTGTCTTTCTGCATGCCGTCTGCGCTGATGGGTTTTGGTTTGATTGGCTTGTTAAGTGTTAGAGTAAATTGTATTGAGAGCCTAATTCATACTAAATTACAACAGTTCATGGCAGTATATTTACATACAGTGGTGCTTAAAATGTGAATTTTCTATATTTCTGCATGAATATGGCCTAAAATGCAACCATATTTTCCTAAAAGTGGTTCTAAAAGTAGATAAAGAGAACCCAAGTAAACAAATTTGACATCTGGTCATTATTTATTAAGGAAAATGATCCAGTATTACATATCCTTTAAAAGCAAAAGTCTGTGACCCACAAAAATAACTAATTCTAGAGGTTCACATGTTTTTACCACTTGCAGGTCTGTAATATTGGATCAATTCTCAATAAATAAATGACTAAGCATAATATTTTTTGTTTAATTGGGTCATCTTAATCTACTTTATTGACTTATTAAACCTGATCATATTTCTGATCACATTTATGCAGAAATATAGAACATTTCACGAACTTTCAAGCACCACAGTATTACATATATGATTTATGATGAAGATTCAAAGTCAAGTTTAGGATATGAATGCATATTTACACTGCAAAGAAAAAAAAACTCCAGAGAAAATAGTAAATGATTTCTGCTTAATATAATCATTTGCATCTTATTTTCAATTACTGTGTTAAACAAGAAAAATAATGAAGCAGAAGTATGTAGATTAGAGAAAGCTTGAAAATGAGAATTTCAGTTGCTAATAATGTTTGTTCTAGATATTTTTGCTTATTTTAAGAAATGTTGTTAAATTCATTTTGCATACCCCACTAGGTGATTTGTTTTTTACTATTATCTTATTACTATTATCTTTATTAATATATTTTTTAATGTTTGCTAAGATTAAATGGTAATATTTAGCTACTGATGGAGTAAAATGTATTTTATGACCTAACGCTGCTGTTTGTCTCTGCGTGAACATAAAGCCGCCGAGGAGGCCGAGGCTGCAGAGGTCGAGGTCGCGGCCGAGGCCAACGGAGAGGAGGCGGGGCCTGTGGAGCTAGCTGCCGAGGTTAACGGAGAGGAGGCGGAGTCTGTCCAGACCGTGGTGGAGACGGCTGCGGAGGCGGTTGCCGAGACGGCGGAGGTGGTTGCCGAGGTGGCGGAGGTTGTTAAGGAAGCAGCAGAAGAGGTGGCGGCGGTGGCCGAGGAGGTGGAGAAGATAGCGGAGGAGGTGGAGGCTGCGGCGGAGGCGCTGGAAGCTCCTGAGATTCCCCCTGAAGAACCTGCTGCTGCCGCCCCGGAGGAGCCCGCAGCCGAGAGCAATGGTACGCCAGCAGCCTCGCCGGGGGAGGCCACGACAGGAGCCGCCGATACAGAGGCCTGATGGGTCTTGGGGTACATACACATAAGAAACCAAAAAATAAGCTGCACACATACCTGCTCACCCAGAAAAACTACAGGGTCAAACAGTGAGCTCCTACAACAACTGCACCTTCAGTACACTGGCACAACTCCCCTACCTGTTAAAATAGACAGACTAGCGTCAGAGAATGGAGGCACTTTCCTAACCCTGTTACTATTTCAAGATCCTTCATCTTGCCGTAGATTACAGCAGCTCTCTTTGTGTCAGTTATTTATTTAAGATGGGAAAAAAACACACTGGCTGAATATGAAATCTCATGCTAGATGCCAGGAATGACAGAGAGAAATCCTTCTTAGTTCCGACTTGCGTTCATCAGGTAGTGTGTTGTGTATATTTCTGTGGACAGTCCTTGGGTTTGCTGGATTTACACTACAGACCAGAAGTTTGGGCCCACCCTCTGATTTTTACACCGCTTTTTCAAGGTGTTATTACAAGAAAACTTTAGACACGCTTAAAACAGATGGAAGTATATTTTACAGTCTGTAGTAACATTATTTAGCCACAAAGGCTCAAACTGTTGGATTTGAGGAGACACATCAGGTCTGTTTTTAGTGCACTGACTTTGTGGTGGATCATGAATAAGAAAAGTATCACTCAGTTCTTCATCACACAATGAGTTCTGGTTTATGTATCATTGGAACAAAATTTTATTCTTCATCAGGATAATGTTCATAAGTATTATTATAATAGTGCCAAAATTATATTCAAAAGCTTCCTGGGATAAGCTGGACTGACAGGTTCGAAATTAGTTCCAACAAATGAGTCAGAACTGTTTACATGCTTGAAAAGGTGCTGGGAGTTATTTCTGAAAATTGCTGGAAAGGATGTGATGAATCTGTGTCTCTGTGATAAGGGGGGGGGGGGGGGGGTTGATTAAATTCCTACATAAGCTTTCACATCCATTAAACTGTACTCAGTGTTTGTTACCTTACACTATTTGTACTGTGATATAAAATTGAAAGAGCAGTGTATCGTTAATTTGTTCTAAAAATCCGAGAGTGGGCTCAATCTTCTGGCCTGTAGTGTTTGTGAAACCTTCTCGAGAACTTGCGCTAGATGAATAGATATTAATTTCCTGCTGAGATATAATTCCCTTGTCGAAGGAATTGTAGTCGTTACTTAGTTCAGGGACAGCATCAGCTCTCGAAGACAATACTTACAGTTAAGGAAGTAATGAAAATGACCTCCTTAATATCAGGAATCTTAGAAACCACTGTGAAGTTGCTGCTTTTTTGAAAACATGACCAACAATCCCACCCAGCAAGTCTTCCTCCTTCTCCTCTTCACATTTTCTGTCACACACATTGGCTCCTATGCACCTCTTACATGACCTCATTGTTTACAAACTTGAGCCAGCCTCTCGTGATCGCTAACCTCGAGCCTTACCTTCTCTAAAATGCATGCAAATACACACATACAGAGTCCTGTTTGGATTTATACTGTTTTCTAATGTTCAATAATGCTATGTCTAAAATGTATGAAGGCCTTTATACCTTACGCTTCTCTGCCAGATATCACTTAGGTGGTACCTACCAGCATAATATGTAACTTTGTGCCCTAAATCTAACCCGTTGCTCTTTTTGCTTTTATGAGCCATGACAACTCTGTTTGAGCCTGCCAGCTGTGTCTGTGATGGTGTGAATTTTTTTCTTTTTTCTTTAATATGTAGAGCCTAAAGTATTCCTCTGTATAAATAAACTAAAAGGGAACTCAAATTATTATCAAGAAACAAAAGAATTTGTGTGGTCATTGAATTTGCTTCTTTAACTGGCCTAAGTAGTCATGTAATCAAAGTGTGGTCAAGGGAATTCAATTCTTTAATAAAAGTCTTTAACTCCAAATATCTTCCGTGTTTAATGTCTCTCTTAATTTGGTCTGGTTTTATTTTGCCAACAAACACAATAGAAATTTCAGCTGCCACACTTTTATGCATATATACCCACATTCATTACTCGGTGCATTACTTGGTGATATTTGGCAGTAAAGCCTGGACTGTTTTGCATGCTTTCATCCACATCTTTAGCACTCGGGAGTTTATCACTTGACACAAACTTTTACAGAAGGGAGAATGCATACACTTGCACAGAAGCACAAACACCTCTATCTTTTTCCTTCTACTTTGTCCTTCCTCTAGTGTACTCTTCATGAAAGTTTTTGCCCTGAGTTTTGAGAACAAGTGAAGGGCCTGCTTGCTTTGTGCCTGCTTACATTGTGCATTGTAGTTGACTGCCTGATGATCACACACACGTGTCTCATTTCCAGAGAATTTGACAGAAAAACAACTTCCTTTTCTAACGTTCTTTGGATAAATTGTATTGTTTTGGAAAGCTTAATCATTCAGAAGAGGGATGAGCATTTTTAAAAATAGTGTCACATCTAAAATAAGTCTGGAATTAGAATCTTGCTAAAAAGAGCAGGTGATCTCAGGACATAGGTTATTTCATTTTTGGTTAATTGTTTAATTTGTCTTTTTGCTGCATTGACAGCAAGGTTTATACTAATCAATTGCTTTCTGACATTTCTTGTTTCAGATTTTGTGCTTATTACCCTAAATGTAATATAAAAGTTTCTTCACTTGTTTGCACATAGTTTTAGGATCAATATCTCAGGCACCAAATGAAACCTTGATTATCTATTCATTCTGAGTGTTCTGCTAATAATACAATGGAGCTAGACGTTTGTCTGCCAGGTATTTGCTGTTTAAATGAATGGTCTGGCGGTCGGTTTTGTCTTTCAGTGTCCCAAGAGAATGTAGAACTAGCTGCTGCTTCTGTGGTGGAAAAGTCTTTCCTGGTTCCTGTGGAAGAAAAAATCCCTGTGATAGAAGCTACAGCAAAAGATGAACCTCCAGTTACCCCAACAACAGAGGAACCCATTGCTGCTCCAGTAGGTAAGGAGGTAACTCCAGTTGCCCCACTACTTGAAGAGGTAGCTGAAGAGGCATCAGTTACCCCCACAACTGAGGAAGCTACTGTTGCCCCAGCAGTAGAGGAAGTACCTGTGGCCTCAGCTGCTGATGAGGCACTGAATACCTCAACAGCAGAGGAGGTCCCTGTTGTTCAAGTTGCTGAAGAGGACCAAGTTACCCCAACAGCAGAGGAGGTCCCTGTTGCTGAAGAGGTACCACTTACCCCAACAGTAGAGGAGGTCCCTGTTGCTGAAGAGGTACCAGTTACCCCAACAGTAGAGGAGGTTCCTGTTGCTGAAGAGGTACCACTTACCCCAACTGTAGAGGAGGTCCCTGTTGCTGAAGAGGTACCAGTTACCCCAACTGTAGAGGAGGTCCCTGTTGCTGAAGAGGTACCAGTTACCCCAACAGTAGAGGAGGTCCCTGTTGCTGAAGAGGCACCAGTTACCCCAACAGTAGAGGAGGTCCCTGTTTCCCCAGTTGCCGAAGAGGCACCAATTACCTCAGCAGTAGAGGAGGTTCCTATTGCCCCAGTTGCTGAAGAAGCACTAGTTACCCCAACAACAGAGCAAGCAGCAGTTGAAAAGGTAACCATTCCTGCAGAAACCGAAGTTGTTCCAGTTGTTGTGATGGCAGATGAAACTCCAGTTGTCTTAGAAGGTGAGGCAGTGATGGTCGCAGAGCAAGAAATAGTAAGTTCAGAAGAAGTTGCAGAAAGTCCTATTGTGGAAGTTCCAGAAGCAAATGTTGGAGAAATAGCAGCAAGTCCAAATGTGGAGGCAGCAGCAAGTGAAAATGACCCGGCATCGGACAGCCGGGTTGTTGCTGAGACAACAACTCCAGCTGAGATGGTTGTGGAGCAACCAGCCCCGGAATCGAAGCGTGAATACATAGTAGTGGTATTGGAAGGAGCTCCCAAAATAGAAAAAAAACCTAAGGTTCTTGGTGTGTCCCCTGTGACTGGCAGGACCATCCCAGCCCCTGATAATGATGAGGAGCCAGCAGGACAGGTAAAAGGTAACCTGTTTTAACATTGCATTACCAAGGTCAATACTCTGACTCACTTAATGTACAATAATTTCATATGAAATAACATTATAAATGAGACGAGTGTTTGGTTTGTGTACATTTATCTTTGTTAAAAATCTCCTTTACATTGTCTTTGTAAAAGTCACCGTAGCTGTCACCGTAGTCCCAGGATGCAAAAAGTTCTTGTTGCCAGGGGTACATTCCATACCTGTCTTTCTGAAATCTGCTATATTTTTTGTATTTTGAAATAATTGTATTTTTCTGTAGACTTCACAAATTATATTTTGCTTTCTGCCACAGAAACAGTAACAAATGCTTATTCTTTTCTCTCTTGCCCACAGAACAAGCGCCACCTGCTTAAGATAAAGATGTACTAATGTGAGCCAAGAGGGCTAACAAGGTAAAACCTGGTGATCTTTCTCTCATTTTTTATCAAAGTTTTGTGCTAAATACATACAAGCCTTGGTGGATTTACTACTTCTTATTCTGCTTTTTAGTATATTTACACTATATGGACAAAAGTATTGGGACACCTGACCATTACACCAACAGGGACGTTGAATTGAAATACATAGATTTTAATATGGTGTTTGTCCATATTAACAGCTTCCACTCTTCTTGGAAGGCTTTCCACAAGATTTTAGGAGTTCTATGGGAATTTGTGCCCATTCATTCTGTAGAGCATTTATGAGGTCAGACACTGATGTTTGACGAGAAGGTCTGGATCACAATCTCCGTTCCAGTTCATCCCAAAGGTGCTGGATGGGGTTGAGGTCAGGACTCTGT
>JBBJLS010072901.1:0-29449 GCA_037577275.1 Bryconaethiops microstoma
TGTGTGTGTGTGTGTGTGTGTGTGTGTGTGTGTGTGTGTGTGTGTGTGTGTGTGTGTGTGTGTGTGTGTGTGTCCCCAAAGGTTTAAATATCCAGTCAAACATGTTCATTTTTGTCATTTTTTGGTCCTATCTTGATCAACCTCTGCTGCACTCAGTAACGACGCTGGCTTGACATGCAGTCCATGTCTCCCGATGAAGAATGAGCGAGCGTAATGTTACATCATTCTGTTTGGACGTGCACAGTGACAGCAAGTGACCTCTGGAGGCCAGTCCAGCGAATTGTTTTCTGGTTCCAGGGAAGTAAACATAATTTATTTTGGCCCAGATGTGCATCTGGAGGCAGCTGCTTCTCCGACAGACAACAAGACAACAGACAACAGATGACACTGAGGACTGGTGGTAGACAGAGTGACAGTCATTCATTTCGACTTTCAAAAGTGAGGCACAGAAAAAAAGTACTGCAGTATCGTAAGAGGAGGCAGTCGTGGAAAGAGAGAGCACACAGGACAAATCTTTGATGGAAGTTTCTGTGTGGTGGTGTGTTGGGTAGTAACTGTTGCTATGATGTAACATCGTGATGTTCGAGAACACTTTCATGATACATGACGTATCAGAATATTGTTTTTCTGTAGGCTGTGAACGTCTTTGAATGGACAATATCCACCATTTAACGGTAGTGTCACATATATAACATACAATGTTTTATTTCCACATTTGTATGCAGTATTTGTACAAAGAAACATAAAGAATTGAAAGTTTCTTTAGAAAACCAAAAATTGTCCCTCCATGGCCTTGCTCCAAACCTTTTTGACACCATTATTTTTAAAGGGCAATAAGATCGTTATAATAAAATGGGGAACAAAACTCTTCTGAGCAGAT
Organism: Bryconaethiops microstoma; assembly: GCA_037577275.1. Lineage (NCBI taxonomy): Eukaryota > Metazoa > Chordata > Actinopteri > Characiformes > Alestidae > Bryconaethiops > Bryconaethiops microstoma. The sequence continues at coordinate 881 of JBBJLS010072901.1, forward strand.
TGTTTCAGTATTACTACGCTCTTAGCAAATAGTGAAATGGTTCTTTAACTTGTACCAGCAAGGTGCCATACAGAACCATTTTCTCCATTACAGAGAAGAACCATATAACCGGGTACAGAACCATTGGAGTATTCTAACAGTTTTGTGGCTTTTTATAAATCTGTATATATCCATTACTTTTACTAAATAACCCTTGAAGAAACACTTTTTAAGAATGTAGAACGTCTTGGTGTAATACAGAACCATCTACATATAGAGAGGAACCATGTAACCTGGAAAATAATCAGTTAAGCATTCAAATGGCCTGTAAACTGCTTTTACAAAAGAACCCTTAAAGAACCACCTCTTCTAAGGGTTTTCCCTTGAAACCAAATTCCCTATGTGTACTTTTGAATTAAATTAATTTTCACATTGGATTGTGTAATGACTACATATGGCACAAGATCACCTCTTTCCTAATTATTTGTATGAGTTTGTAAGAACTACTAGTCTTTAAAAAACCCTGTTTTTTCTTAATTCAGTTAATCTGTTGTTATAACTTTTTTATCTTGTTACTTCATATCCAACAGGATGGATCATAAAAATACAGATTTAATCAACTATAGAGGGCCGATACACAACATCAACCAGCGTATAGTATGGTGCCTGCCAAGCGTGGGAATAACTCACACTGGTTGGGAGGAGCATTATTTATACATAATTGAACACTGTACACAACAGAAACTGAAATATAGCACAATCACACACCTGAAACAGTGGTTTTTCTACTGCCTCTCTAGTCAAGTTTCTCTCTCCAGTCAAAGTCTATCTAAATGGTCTCCCTATTTCAGTGCAGCTGTCTCTCGTTTGGGGAAGAGGCCTGTACACAAGTATCAAAGTGGATATCATTATGCCATTATCTCCTTTAATTACCCTATATGGAAAAAAGTATTGAAACACACCTGTTTTTCAGGCTTTGGGCTAGGCCCCTTACTTCCAGTGAAGAACAATCATAATGCTTCTGCATACCAAGACATTTTGAACAACGCCATGCTACCAACTTTGTGGATATAGTTTGGGGGAGAACCTTTTCTGTTCCAGCATGACTGTGTCCCAGTGCACACAGCAAGCTCCATATAGACATGATTGGATGTGTTCGTTGTGGCAGAACTTGACTGTCCCTCACAGAGTCCTGAACACAACCCCATCCAACACCTTTGGGATGAACTGGAACGGAGATTGTGAGCCAGACCTTCTCGTCCGACATCAGTGTCTGACCTCATAAACACTCTAAAGAATGAATGGGCTCTGTCACGGCAAGAGACAAGAAATGTACTGACAGGTTGCCCAGTGTTGCGTGAAGGAAGAGCCCAGTCGCGGATACAAACGAAAGAGCCGGCAGTTCACGCGTTTTAATCTGTGAACGCTCCAGTCACGGAGTGAAGATCCCCACCAGGAATCAACGTTCACACACGCACACAAAAAGGTACATAAACGCTCTGAAGAGCCAGTAGTACTCACGGTACCGATAGGTAAGACCCAAATGTCTGAGTTGAGAGAGGTACCTGTTTCCTGTTTATATACCCTGAGACGTGAGTCATTTCCGACGCCCGTTAGACGTCACGTGGCTGGTGCGTGTGACAGGAACAAATTCCCACTGAAACCAAAATTTTCCCACAGAAACCAAAATTGTGGAAAGCCTTCAAAGAAGAGTGGAAGCTGTTATAGCTGCAAAGGAGGGGACCAGCTCCATATTAAAGTCTGTGTATTTGAATACAATATCATCGACGTCCCTGTTGGTGTAATGGTCAGTTATCCCAATACTTTGTCCATGTAATGGACTGAAGAAGTTGTCTCCCTAGTCTGTCTCAAATGCATTCACCAAATGAAGGTTCCAAAATTGGTTTGGCTGTACAATTCTAAGAAAAAAGCTTTAATTGATATAGAACCTTGTTACATGGAGGTTCTTTAGACCCACATATTTCAGTTCTCATGAAAGACTCCTTTATTGCACCTTCATTTTAAAAATGAGCCGGTGAGGAATCGAGAAGAAGAACAATACTCAGTTAAGACAGCAAAAGAGGGGAAGAGTGATGGAGGGAGAGAATGAGAATGTTCCCCACAGCGGCAGGTGGGCCACACCACCATGGAAAGGATTCATTCTATCAGCTGCCTGGGCTCATATGTTTCCCGAGCAGTGCAATCTGCCACCCTGTTGTCCCCAAATCTCCCATATTCCACCCACAGCAGTTCATTTGACTGTGTAAAAGTTAATGTTCCTATTTCATTCTGCCGTTTGCAGCATCCGCACATTCTGATTACCCTGTGTTTACGATTAATGCATGAAAAAAATAAATAATCACTCTATAATCGCTTTCCACCCAAATCTCTGCCTGGGGATTTGTGCTTATTTAATCTTTTCGTTTAATCTGATTGAGTCAATAATGGAGTTATTATGCAGCTAATATCCCCTTTGAACCAAATCCTCTTTGTGTACTTTTAAATTTAATAAATTTTCACGTTTGCATGTGTAATGATTACACATGGCACAATATCACCTCTTTACTAGTAACAATACCAATCAGAATTTTTTGTATGTGTTTATAAGGACTACTAGGCTTTAAAATAAAAAAACAACTGCTTTTCTTAATTCAGTTCACCTGTTATTAGTCCGCCGGAGCTCAAAAGTGAACTTTTTTTATCTTGTTACTTCATATCCCTAATGATATTATATAAGATTTATTATATCATGTAATTTAAACATAGCACTTTACTTGCTACATATATTTTACATTACCATGCTATAAATATGTCATGTCATCTGCTGTCATATAACAGTGCCAATAATGTAAGTGTCATATTATCGTAACAATGTTTGTCATGTGCTAACTGAAGGTCATGACTACAAGCAATCTAATATACATTACATGGACAAATGTACTGGGACCCGTGACCATTACACCAAAAGGGACTTTAATGACTTTACATTCAAACACATAGACTTTAATATAGACTTACTCCCCCCTTTGTAGCTAGAACATCTTCCACTCTTCTTGGAAGATTTTGGAATGTTTCTGTGGGAATTTGTGTCCATTCATTCTGTAGAGCATTTAGGAGGTCAGGCACTGATGTTGGATGAAAAGGTCTGGCTCACAATCTCCATTCCAGTTCATCCCAAAGGTGTTGGATGGGGTTGAGGTCAGGACTCTGTGCGGGACAGTCAAGTTCTTGCACAACGAACTCATCCAGCCGTGTCTTTATGGGGCTCGCTTTGTGCACTGGGACACAGTCCTGCTGGAACAGAAAAGGTTCCCCAAACTGTGTCCACAAAGTTGGAAGCATGGTGTTGTCCAAAATGTCTTGATTTGCTGAAGCATTAAGATTTTGCCCTTCACTGGAAGTAATTGGCCTAGCCCAAACCCTGAATAACAGGTGTCCCAATACTTTTGTCCATATAGCATACGTCATCACAGTTACCTGTAATTGTTAGCCATAACAGAAGACACTTGAGTCTTCCATCGAAAGGACTTTTGCTCACCTTATGAAGGTTTTCACTCAGAAATACATGCTACAAAGTCAATTTTATTGCTAGATCATTGCTATAGTTGATTTAATCTATTGTTTCCATGATTTCACCTAATGTCTGCCCCCCCTTTTTCTCTCTCTGTACAGTCATGTGTCTCAGAACAGTTCTCTGGAGGAGGTGCGTCTGGATGGCAGTCAGCTGCTTCCTCCAGCTCCTCGGCGGGTGGAGATGAGGAGGGACCCTGTTCTAGGCTTCGGCTTTGTGGCTGGCAGTGAGAAACCGGTGGTCGTGCGCTCTGTCACTCCAGGTAACTGATTCCTGGGGCCTGCTGACCTTTGCACATGCTTATATGTTTAGAAAAGGATAACTCGGGTGTTTTAGGGCCTTGGTTCAGCCCAGTTTGGCTAAAATTCTCTACACACTTGACACGACCAGTTTCAGCACCATGGACAGCCGCCTTTAGTTTTTCATACAAATAATGAGAGCAGCCAATGCTGGCTGACATGCAGAAACAGCTAAACAACAAAGACTGAGTAATCAGTGACAATGCAAAGAGGTTAAAGAGCTATTCTTGAGTTATAGGACTGAGGACATTTGGATACACAGACGGTCCCATGGAGTGTAAGATTATAGGACATATCTGAAAATGTTTATTTTTAATTTGATCTTCTATTTTAAATGATAAGGCAAACTGATATTGGACATCTTCAATATCTTTTGCAACGGAACAGTCAGTTCTTATGTTTGAAACAGATAAATGCATGAAGATCTGAATGAGTTAGACTATCTCCAGAACAGCAGGCCTTGTCGGGTGTCTCCTGATATGCAGAAGTTAATACCTACCAAATTAGTTCAAGAAAGGACAACCAGTGAACCGGTAAGGTTCATGGGCCTCTAAATCTCACTGATGTGTGTGGGGAGTAAAGGCTAGCTTATCTGGTCTGAGCTACTGTACCGCAAATTGCTGAAAAAGTTCGTGCTGGTTTTGATAGAACGGAATAAAAATTGGTCACAGACCAATCGAAGTTCCAATGCAGACCCCTGTCAATCATCAAAATCAGCTACAATATTCTGCATCAGAACCAGACCGGGCGGGCGTGTGTGTTGTTTACCTGGAGACCAGGATGCACTATGGGAAGAAGGCAGCACAGCAGTTAGAACAGGGCTCTGCAAAGTGTACAGCTATTAAACCTTTGGTCCTGACATATGAATGTTACTTTGACACATGCTGCCTACCTAAACAGTTTTTCAGACCAAGTACACCCCTTCATGACAACGATGGTCCATTATGGCAGAGGCCTGTTTTAGCAGGGTAATGTACTCTGTCACACAGATGCTTGATTGGATTAATATTTGAGGAAATTGGAGGCCAAGTCAACTTCTTTAACATCTCTTTAACTCTGTGTCATGTTCCTCAAACATTCTTGAACAATTTTTGCAATGCGGCAGGTGCTTTATGCTGCTTTTACTCTTTCTGTGTTTGTCAATACCTTCTGCTATTCAGTGTGTACATACTTACATAGGTTTACATATATATATATATATATATGTATTCAGTGTGTACATATATATATATACATACATATATATGCTACACATGTCTATTATTTATAACTTCACTGTTGTGTTGTATAGCTTTATTCTATTGTTTTTTCCTGCTCTTACTTTTAGCCAGTCTGTTTGTCTTCTTTACATTTACCAGTTATATCTGCTTTAGTCACACCAACTTCAAAAACTGACCATTCACTTGCCTAATATTTCTCACTCTTTGACATTATAAACATTATAAAGCTCACCTGTCAGTGATTGCACTTATTTCCCACTTTACCTAAAAACTAGCCACTTATAAATGACCAGAGATCCACTTACACATTTCATTACTAGCTTAGTAATGTATGAATGTTAAGATACAATGAGAAGCCTCATTTCCTTTATATTTATAAATGAACACACACTTATGTCACAATATACAGTGTAAACATTTGGAAATGTTCATGCTAAATAGCTGTATAATGACCTCATAAATGGATTGCACCCACCTCCAGTCCATATTAGTTCAGCCATTATTCAAATGTCAGTGTATAAGCAGTTGCTCAGTCTCTCTCAGCTCTGTAAGATTAAGGCATTCGTCAGTTCACTCGCACTATCACAGATACACACACTTCCTGGGGAAAAATAATTAGAGGGTGTGAAATCAGCGCGGGTGTCATAAACAAAATGCATCTTCATCTGTAACGCCAGGCCGCAGCGTTCATGAAGAGAAGCTAGCTGGAAGCTGCCTGGGTCGAGGGTTTTACAAAGTGAAGATTGCTATGTGTCTGAAAGGAAGAAAAGATAGAATGAATGGAGGAATCACATTATGAGAGCTGCCAGCAGCTGTAGGATTTTTTTTTTTTTTTACAAACATGTTTAAAGATAAAGAATAATAATGCTATTATTTAAATTATTGAAAAGAATACAAAGGGAAAAGGGGGCATTTGGCAGATGCCCTTATCCAGAGCAACAGTCCGTCTGGAGCAACTGACGGTTAAGTGTCTTGCTCAAGGACACAATGGTAGAAAGTGGGGAGGTTTGAACGTGCAACTTTGTGGTCATCGAGGTCACAAGCAAGTATTTTACTCACTAGGCTACTAACACACACACACACACACACACACACACACAAACATACATATATATAATATATGAGGGGACATCTCACTGTCTATATAAAATCTCACTGTCTATATAAGAGTGTGTGTGTGTGTGTGTGTGTGTGTGTGTGTGTGTGTGTGTGTGTGTGTGTGTGTGTGTGTGTGTTTCTACATGCACATATGTAGATGTGGGACAGGTGGCACAAGTGTATGTGATGTTTGAGTAATATTACGCTACATGGTGACTGTGTGTGTGTGTGTGTGTGTGTGTATTAACAGGAGGTCCATCAGAAGGGAAGCTGATCCCGGGGGATGAGATCATAATGATAAACGATGAAGCTGTTGCCTCAGTACCGAGAGAGAGAGTCATTGACCTTGTCAGGTACTGATCAACTAAACCTTTAGCCATGACCTCACCCAGATCATTCAGTTAAATCATTCGTCCATCCATCCATCTGTCCATCCCTATGCTCAGATATTCTTTACCAAATAGAATTAGTTAAAACATATTCCTGAAAACAGCAGAAAAATACTTACAAAAAAATACATATCTGAAGGCTTCTCTGTAAACCAAGCTTGGAAGCTCTGTTATTGTTTTTGTTAGTGTTATTTTGTAATTACATATTGAACTGTCTTTTCTGCTTATTAACAGAAACATGGTATTGAAAGCCTAGGATCTGAGGTTTTGGCAGAATTTCTCTACTTATTCCACTAATCTATGAGTGAGAATTAGATTTTTTTTTTTTTTGTCACAGAGGGTTTTAAGGCTTGAGAACAAAGAACCCGACTAAACCACACACTCTTGTTGGCCACTTTATTAGAAATGATTTATCTTGTTGCTCCACCTTGCTGGTGTACAGTTTGGCCGTTTCTTTGGAAGAATGCTGGATGGAGGGCTTTCCTTTAGCCCTTAGGAACCATAAATGCCTCGTCCATATTGTCACTCAAATATCCTTTCCTGACACTTTTATATATACAAGTGAGCCGTACTGAAGTATGTAAAGGTCTCAGTAATCCCACTGCCTGAAACTAACAACACACACAGCCTTGCCACTACCATGTCAGTCATTTTCTGGTCAACAGTGGTCTTGCGGTCAGAAACTGACCCATGGTGAACGAGGTTGAGAGTTGCTATGTTTACTGCATTTTTCATTTCTCCTTTCTATTGCCTCCTTTCTGTTAGCATCTTCTAACTATGCAGTATTAGAACAGGTAGTGTGTAAAAAAAGCATGTTCTTTAAATGATGTCAGATGGTGAATGTAACGGTGTATCAACAGCAATGAAACATTGTGTAGATGAGATCTGTGCAATTAAAGCAAATACACAATGAAATAAGTGTTCCACATGTTTGTATGTGTATTTGTATCTGTTTAGTGTGCAGTAGAATGCATCCGCTTGCAATGAAAAATGTATCTTACTTATATTTGAATACTACTCTGTTTTCTTCCTGACCACAATTCCAGCTGACATCCCCCACCCCACCAAATTTGTCAACTAGACTAGCACAGGCCAGTCAATCGGTGTATAAATCTTGTAGCGTAACTAATCTACAAGCTCCTTGTAATTCCTTGCTGTTTCCCACTTTAAGCTCAAGACAGCATTGTTGATAATAAAACCACAGGTATCGTAGAAATTCTGAAAAAAAGTCATAGCAGATCTTTGATTTCACGTTTTAAACTGCAGTTTTCAATGTAAACACAATCTTAAACCCTAAGTGTGAAATGCTGACAACTATTGCATTCACATTGCAAGCACAGGAACACACTGCATTTCCCTGCAGCCCAAAGTGACTCATTGTGGAATTCAGTAATGCAGCTTGGTTTGATTTTTGACATCAGATGCATCACATGTCTGCAATCATATGCTAAAATATCACTGACTCACAGTTTCTGCAGAGTATTTATGGCTGTCAAGGCAGAGTAGACCTATCCATGGTCTGCCCACAAATTCAAGCTTTCTTAGTTGCTATTGAACAAGTTTTATAGAAATCTGGCACGAATCCTATTCAGTCCAGTTGACAAACTGTAGCTCCTACACTTGGATTGTATTAATTTAATATTTATTTTGTATGCACACTGTTTGGATGAATTTTTGTTATGTAGTCAATTGTGTAAGTGTACCCAACATTATGCAGGCACTTTGAACAACAATTGTAGTGGTCCAACGCGAATGATTTACTTATTTTGTCAAAAATATGTACCGCAGTTTATCGTTAGACTGGACTGGATCTGTGCCAGCATTCTGTCAAGCTTGTTCAACAGCGCAACAGTAACTACAAAAGAAGTGGGCCGATCATGGATAGGTCAATTACTTGGAGATCGAGAATAATTTAGTCCACATCTTGGCTTTAACCTGCATATGTTCAATTCAAAGTGCTCTGTAATTTAATTGTGCAAGCACTTATGCTATAAGTACTTTAAGTGAGCACTTACACATTGTGCAACCCGTTAACTGGTGTGCATAAGCAAATGACTGACAAAAAGAAACCACACCGGTCCACCCTGGCAGCTGAAACTAATAAAGGCTAAGAAAAAACAGCAAGATCTCGAGTTTTGTCTTTCTTCTCATCTCGTAATTACAGCTCATAAAACAAAATAATGAACAAAATGCCAGGCAGACAAAGGCGAGCAGAATTGTGCTTGTGGAAAACTAGAGGTTAGTGACATTTAAACAAATTGAAAAACATCTGAGCCTGTAATGAAGAAATGCGGACGTGCTTGCGCTTTAAGCAGCATGTGACTGTTTGGAGTGCATTACAAAGTCAGATGAATGTAATGAATTTATGAGGGTCTCTGGAGACCACTTGAGATTAATATTACCTCCCAGCTTTGTGTGCCACTTGGTGTGTGTACATGTGTGTGTACATTTTAATGTCTTTGTGGGATATTACAACAGGGAAACATGACAATGTGAACATAATTGCCAACATTATTCCTGGTACCTATCAGGGTACATAGAATGTAATTTGCATTTAAAGGTTATAAGGTCTACGAGGTCAAAGTGAAAGTCTGTCCTAATGTTGGTTAACGGTGAACAGAAGGTTGTAGATCATCAATTTCCATGATGTTATTTGCAGCATTATCTTTGTACAGCTACTGTATGCACTTAATTATATGTAATAACTTTACAACATGTTAGATGTGTTTAATAAAGTGGACAGAAAGTGGATACACTGTTGTATGTGGTCCACTTGCTTGTTTGCTTGCTGTGCAGCGATGATGTCCACATGGTAGATGGGTTAAATCTACCATGGTTCTCCATGATGTCAACAGGTGAGGTGGTGGTCATGGAATCACCTATTGAATAATATGCAAACTGCAGTGGGTCCAGTGTGGGGGGCAGCTGTGATGTTATGTGCCTCATGACGAGCACTTCATAGTGGTGTGACTGCGACAGGATGGTAGTCATTAACGCACAACACTGATGACTTCTTTGGCAAGGGATGATGATAGTAGTTGCACATCTTCAGAGCATGCGACCAAGAATCTTGTCTGGAGCAGCAGCATTTCATGGGTCCTTAGCAGGGTTTTCACTGCTCTGATGGCCCGGGACAGGTGGCCCTGTTCTCAGGGCAGCCTTATCACCTGATCTGAAGGCTGTGTCGTGTGCATATACCTCTGCAGTCACCCACAGCTTCTGTTTGGGGTGTGTGGTGATGGTCTTGGAGACAGTAATATCTTCAATGCACTTGCTGATGTAGACAGTCACTGACATCGTGTACTGCTCCAGGTTAATAGAGACACTATAGGGTGCAACCGCCCTAAACATGTCCTAGTCAGTGTGCTCAAAACATTTTTCCAGTTTTCATTGGAAAGCAGTCCAAGCAGAACGTTAGCCTGTTGCTAATTGGGGGAGCGGTCTAGAGCTAGCTTTTAGCCTACCATGGACTCCTGCCTGCTTGCGGCGCTTCCACTTTCTTGCATACCCCTTGCAATGTCCCCTCCTCCAGCTAGTGGAGTCAAGCTACACTGCAGTCTGGCCCCTGCAGCTTTTTCAGTGGTCCATCCTCAGGGGAAGTTTCTTGTTTGTATTGTAACTGAAGCAGGGTCTGGCAGTTGTAGACCTGTCTACACGTGTGTTAAGATTTGGTGTGAAAGTCGACTGAAGACTATTACTTTTGCGCCAAATCCTGAGAGGTTGCTGTGATTTAGCGCGCCGCCACCTTGAAAGACTGTCCTTTCTCCTAATGTCGAGGATGTTCTCATTCAGCCTGAAGTCCACTGCAGCACCACTTCTGACTGTCCTCAAGCTTTTCGTGGAGAAGACGAGGGACACATAAGGAGGAAGATGTTGAAGATGTTGCACACCCCTGTCTTAGCCCAGCGCTAACAGAGAAAAGATCTGACTGTTCTCCTCCTACGGTCACATGAGTGGTCATTCCATCATGAAAATGTGTGAATGGCTTCAGAGAGATTGCGGACGAAGTCCTGGTATTGTTCAAAATACAATTCCTGAAGTTGTCTTGCTGTAAAAATCAGGTGAACAGTAATTTTGTTTTTTGTGTAAAATGACACTGTAGCTCAGGTAAATTAGTCTCTGGAGTCTTTGTCTTTGACAGAACTTTCCCCAAATTCCCCTAATGCTGTTTTGAAATATTTGATCACCTTAGTTTTTATAAATGCTGATGATGTTATCATTTTCCCAAGCCTCGGTAAAATATTGGTGGAGTGTTCTGCAGAGTGGAGTGTAGAGGTACCCCCCTTGCTTCAACAACTCAGCAACAATGCTGCCTGTGTTTTTAAGAGAGCAAGCAGCTGTCAGTACCTTGAGGAAAGTGGGAAGTTGGCTGAGGGCAAGCATAAGCAGATGTTTAGACAGTTTATTTAGTGTGGAATGGACAGCAAGTGTGTGTCAGAGTTTTTAAGTATTCAGCCCATCTTAAGATAATCTTGTGTTGGTTTTTAGGAAGATGAGACCACTTGCCAGTTTCCAAGGGGTGAGAAAGTGGTTCCTTGGCCCATTTATGGTTTCATCAGAGTAAAAATTGAATGTTGTTTCTGTCTATGTACATTATGCATATTAAATGACTTGTTTCTCCTCCATTTGTTCTCTCATACACAGTTTGCTCACAAGCATGCGAGGGTCAGTCCAGCATTCCAGCACCTTTTATTGCATGAGTTATAAGGTTTTTGCTGATGTCATTGCATCACATTTTCATGTAAACAGTTAAGTGCTAATGTTTTGGAGTCAGGATACATCCGTGACTTTTTGAATTTTTTTACTGAAAGGGGAAATTTGTGATGGTAGGGTCATGCTCAGCACAGAAAATAAGAAGTCTCATACCATATGCATTTTCCTGGCCAACACTAAGTCTACCAGTTTTACATGATGCTACAGTGCTACAATAGTCAGAGGCACAACACAGTGTGCTGTACCTTGCAAGTGACTGGGCCTTGTAATAAAGTAACATGTTTGCTTGTGTTGCCTGTATCTCTCCACAGAAACTGCAAGGAGTCCATCCTGTTGACTGTTGTCCAACCATACCCAGTAAGCCACCCTTTATATTTCATTATAACGGAATGTGCTGAGATAATCCATCTTGGTTGACTAGACAGAAGAAGTAAAGTGAAGTGCACTCACTCACTCACTCACTCATTCACTCAGGCTAAGGATTCACCTCAAGCAGCACCCAAACAACGTTTGATATTTTATAAGAGTGATACTCTGCACTGATTCATGTTGCTACTTAGTGATTACAGGGAAATGCATGGTAACTGTATGTTACAATATTTCTCTTATTTCACACATCCACATATGGCTCATTGCAGATATGACAGTCTTAATCAGTATTCAGTCACTACTGTGAGATTAGTAAGTTGTGTCGTTATGGAAGTTAGAAAATTGATTCCATTTCAAATAAGTGTCACATCAGTTGCGTTAAGAACAATGTAGAGGCACTATTGTAATATTTTCTCACCGAGAAAGCCATATCTTTTCGTGCTCTTTCAGTTTGTACTGGATAATAAACTACTATTCAGTGATGCAATATTAAAATACGATATTAAAATAACCCCTACATGAAATTTGTTGACATTTACTAACTTGTACTTATCTTTTCATTTCAGCATTTAGTTTGATCAATTTTGTCAATAAGATTTTCTCACACTGTACTTCAGTAGAACAATAGAGCCCTGTCTAATTTCCTAAGCTCTCCACGCTTTCCTCTGGCGTAATTTGAAGTTTTCTATCACACTGAGCAAACAGCTTCTGCATTTCAACGCTCTTCACTCGGCTAGGGCCACATATAACCTTGAGAAATAAATTAATGTATTCTGCTGATTAGCCGAAAGAACAAAACAGAACACAGACGCTTCATACATTTTAATTAAATTGAGACTTTTTAAGACCTCTGAGCGACAACTATGAAATCGCAGCTGCCTTTTATTTGAGAGATACTTAGCAAGTAGCTTTTGGCAGTTGACGCCCCATAATTGTGCTTTACTCAGAGAGGGCTGACAGCTAAGCTCTGTGACCAGCTGCAAAACATGGCCAATTAATAAGCCTTTGTGACGGTGTCAGCAAATTAATACTAAGGCAGGGCGCTCTCCATTTATCACATGAGACCTGAGGGACACAAGCTGTCGGAGTTGTCAGTGTATTGAGAAGCACCCAACTTATCAATCTTCCCTGCGCTTGTTGAATCAATATATATAACAGGTTGAATAAAATGCTGTGCAACTAAAGGGAGTTAACTGAAGGAAGTCTGGCAGTTCAAATGTTTAGAAACAGCTGTTAATATATACTTATGTTTTCATGTATTTAAAAATACTTTAAAGTATGAGAATGACTTCTGTCCTCGATTTAAATATTGTGAACTAGAAAATAGCCCAAAAGATATTTTCAGATGTCTTTATTATTTTCATTTGGGAGCATTATAAGTTATTAAATGTGAAACAAGACACTGCAGTTATGTATTTATAATTGTGTATTTGATCAGCACTTTTTCAAATATGAGGCATTCTAAATACACTATATGGACAAAAGTATTGGGACACACCTTTTTTTCAGGCTTTGGGCTAGCCCGCTTAGTTTCAGTGAAGAACAATCTTAATGCTTCAGAATACCAAGACATTTTGGACAACACTACGCTTCCAACATTGTGGACCCAGTTTGGGGAAGAACCTTTTCTATTCCAGCATCACTGTGCCCCAGTGCACAAAGCAAGCTCCATAAAGACGTGGCTGGATGAGTTCGGTGTGAAAGAACTTGACTGGCCTCAACCTCATCCAACACCTTTATGATGAACTGGAACGAAGATTGCAAGCCAGACCTTCTCCTCCATCAGTGTCTGACCTCATCAATGCTCTACAGAATGAATGGACACAAACTCCCACAGAAACGCCAAAATCTTGTGGAAAGCCTTTCTTTCAAGAAGAGTGGAAGCTGCAAAAGGGTGACCAGCTCCATGTTAAAGTCTATGTATTTGAATGCAGTGTAATTAAAGTCCCTTTTGGTGTAATGGTCAGGCGTTCCAATACTTTTGTCCATATAGTGTATTAACTGCATTAACTATGAGTGTGAAATCTGATGATTTATTAGCATTGTTATGTAAATGTAGAGATAATACATTTTTCTAAGCATATTGTGGACATCTTCAGGCATTTCCATATTCAGTGCAAATACCTGAGTCCTCATACAGGACGCAGTCAGTCCTCATCTGTGCTTGGACTAGGGGCTCATTTCTGGTGTTTTGTTTTTGTACATTGGAATTTCACCCAAACTTGGGAGTTGATTGCACAGTTCCATGCGTCAGAAATTTTATGTGTAGTTTTTATAACATTATAAATAATAGGTTCATCCTTTTTCACTGTTTTTATAACAATGAAGGGAGGGCAGTTCACAATCAGATCATCCCTCTTTTACTGTTATGTACTACTGGTTGACTACCAGCAGCAACCATTACTGGATGTACAGTGTGTCCTCAAGTAAGAAGGTTTGAACAAGGAGCGGTTCTCGTTCAGGAAGGATCTTAACCATAAGACATGAATTTAGGAAACGATCTCAGTGCAAACCCCCATACTACATTTTAGCCTCCTTCTGTCTGTTATTAAAATACAGTAACCCCCCGGTTTTACACGGATCAGGAGACGCGGATTCAGTCACGCGCATTTTTTCTGAGAACCTAACTGATAGTTTTACGTGGAAATCTCGACAATAACACGGAACCTGCAAATGTTCTCCCCCATTTTTTTTGCTGTTCGTGGCAATATGTTTTTATACGCATTTTACTTCTAAATTATTAAGAAACATTTACTAATTTTGTAACATAAATATGAACGTAAATTCAGCTACATTTCCATATAAAATATAACTGTATAAATGTTTTTGTACTCCCCTCGTGAAAACACGAAGAAAATGCTTTTGGGATGGTTAAAACCGCTGTACTCAGAGCAGGGGAGGACTGGGACTAAAAACAGCCTGGAATTTCTTCACCAGCTGTGCAAGGTCTACGTCTCGGCCGAGAAAGCCGTGCATCGGGCCGTTGTGCATCGGACAGCCGTTCTTTTCCAGAACGCACAGATTGCCAGTACGTCCCTAACTCATCTTGAGTGTTTCTCATGTTTTTCGATTTGTTCTTCTTAAAGCCCAGGCTGTTCTTCTTAAAAGAGGCTGTTGAGCTCAGCCTCCATCAAATGTCTGCTTTAACCGGCGGATCTCTACAATACAGTACTTCTCCTGATGAATCCTGAATAAGACGCGCCGTTGATGAACAGTAAATTATTGAACTGTAAAAATTATTGGTGATTACCCCTACATTCTACTGTATTTTTATTACTAAAATGTTTATTATTACTATTATTACTAATTATTACTAATTTATTACTGTATTTACCTGTTTATACCATAGAAAACGACAGCGCATACCAAAGAAAATGCCTGTGCATGAATTATAGTACAGCCTGTATGGGCTTACCTTTATATTTTTGTTAAGGGTAATATATTAAATTGAGCTTAAAATGAAATAAAATGTTTTGGGATCATATTTGGGGCATATTTAGGGTTTACACTATAAAAATTTACCAAAACACAACAACATGGTTTTTCACTATACGCGGGTGCTCTTGGAACGTAACCTCGCGAAAAGCGGGGGATTACTGTGTATATATATATGTGCGTTTGTGGTCTCTTGCCCAGTTGTCCTCGACTGGATCGGCTGCATTGGATTGTTATGGACTAGAGATTCTCAAACTACTCACACAGATTCCAACAAACACTACTACCTCTGACCTCTCACTCTCCGGGTTGACCAGAGGAGGACAGTTTCCCCTCATTAGTCTTTCTTTCTCCAGCTTTAGTGAGTTTTTTCATGCCTCTGTTGCCTTTGGCTTGCTCAATAGGGGCTTGGACCCGGATTCTGTAAAGCTGCTTTGGTTGTAAAAAACGCTATATGAATAAAAATGACTTGAATTAAACATGGTTTATAGTCAGTTATTATTTAATGAGAATGTTAGTGACATGCACAGCAGATCTTGCTCAGATTTATATCTCACAAAAAGTGTTTTTATCTCTAAAGTTAAAAGTTAATCTCACTGCTTGACACTGCTTGTGTTCATTAGCATTTAGGCATGTGTCACTTGACTGGCTGAAAGCAAGAAACCACCGCTATAATTGCCCTGCATACTTGAAATGGTTCAAACATCGAAGCTAGCAGACATTTATTTCATTTCCATAATTAAAATTCCAGTTCATATTACTGTCAGTGACTACACCAACCCTTAGCCAATCACATTCTACACATTCTCAAACAACCCTTAATTATATTCTACCCCTAAACAGCCCTTTAACAATGATATTCTACCCCTAAACTAAACCCTAATTAGCCATATTCTACCTCTAAACCAACTCATTACCAGATTATTCCCCTAAACCAACTATAAACTAATCATATTCTACCCCTAAACCAATCCTTAAAAAATCATATTCTACTCCAAACCAACCAATAACCAATCATATTCTACCCCTAAACCTACCCCATAACAAACAAGATTCTACCCCTAAACCCACCTCTTTTCAATCAAATCCCACAAGCCAGTCTGAACTAATTATACCCTGTAATGAACCTACTTGTCTCACTTACCTGCCATGATTATGCTTTACAGTCATATCATCTAGATCTTTCCTCATATTAAACACTTATTAAATTGCAAGGTTCAATTTAGCCCTCCTCTTTTTATCCACTGCAACACCTTTATTGCCTCAAGGGTCGCTCCCTCCTGTCTCCTTCCTTCAAAATTAATTTACAGTGTAACAACACAAGCATTCTTTTTTTTAAAGCCTATATCCCAATTAATTAACATTTATGAAAGGATCCATGTTTCAGTACCATCTCCTAAACTGTTAAAGTAAATAACAATTAAAGAGGGCATTTAAATTAGCTTAAGCTGTGTCGCATTTGCCACTTGCAAATTTGGATTTGGAACTCATCCGAAGTTACTTATGAACAGCAACAAACAATATGAAATCCATGTGCTCAGCGCAGGTCAGGACTATGCTGTGCCTGCATGGTCTAATACTATTTTTCCTCACACTAGTCATTGTGGTTATACCCCACCCCTATCAGGCAGCACTACCAAAAGTCCAGGAAGAAGAAGGCTGTAAGGTTTCCGTTTTGGGTTTTGTTCAGTTGCACACCCTCACCTCCACAGAAAAATACTGTCATTAGAATTTGATGCTCTGAAGCAACCATGCTCACTGTCAGGCACTGGCTGTAGAGGTATCACAGCACTGGGCAGCGGAGCAGCAGAAACTGTGTTCTCTGGAATGATGGAGCTCCTTGGGATGTTGAAGTGGACATAAGTACTTGACCTAATGCTGTTGTACCTGAATGCAATCAACCCTTCATATCTATGTTCCATCTTCTTGGTTAGAGTCTTCTCAGAAGACACAGAGACTGTTACTGCAGCAAAGACTCACCCGATGAGCAGGTGTTTACATAATTTTGGACAAGTGTGAAAACCTTGTCTTGTGAACATCATGATCAGTCTAAACCTTTTTGGCATGCTGTTCAGATTTCTTAACTGATACATTAAATTAAAGTGGATTTTAAATACCATTTTGGATTGTTGATTTCATTAGTTGGTTATGTGATACTAGCCATTTTTACAAGGTAACTTAGAGAGAGTATTTCGAACTAAACATTTTAATATAAGTTGTGTTATGACCAACATCCATTTTGCAAATACAACGATTAGAACTCCTTATGGTGGCACCCAAACATGACAGTCGGCCTAGCCACTGATATGTAGGTTAATAAATACCACCAAGCTAGCTTTAGCATAATGATTAGGTCGACTGTAGGACACATCAGGCCTATCTTTACCCAGAACAAATGGATGCCAGACACAAGCTTTTCACTCCTTTTTACTCACTAATCTGAGGTAAATCAGAATCAGAAAACTTTATTGATCTCAGAGGAAATTGCTTATTTAGCTACTTTATTAACTGTATTTTTTTGGCATTCTAACCTGCGTTGTAAGACTGTAGTTATGCCAGTGTTATGAAAGCAAGAGGCTAGTCAGGTTCCTAGCAATAGTATTAGCTATCTGTGTATGCCATCTAATGAAAAAAAAAACACCCCGTCCTCAAATATCTAGTTGTGGTTCCCTCCTACCTTTGAGATACATTATACGAGAGTTTTCAGTCTCCAAACTAAATGCCAGTTACTGCTTTTGGTTCAGGTGACACTTTTGGTTTGGCACGATACAGTGCGTTTGAAACAAAGTTTCAGACCCGAATAAAGATTACAGTGGCCGGCCTGTCTGCCAGTATTCCAAAATTCGTTGATCTGTGGGTTTCCAGTTGGCATTGAAATCATAAGCAAAGCCCTCCATGTGCTTCAGTCTGTTAATGCATTTTATAGACATTCCATATAAGACACATTCAGAATGCAGTGTAATACGATATGCCATCCTTCTGGTGGGTTCTTTGGCCCGGAAGTGGCTGTGGTAGATCAAGTATGGTTTACAATGCTGATACACTATAGATGAGAAATAGTGACCAAACTAAACTTTGGTGAGAGAAGAGCCTGGTCAAGCGCTTCCAACAGATACCACATGCAGAATAAAGGTTAAAATAACCAATGAAAAAGAGAATTCAACAGCAGTAGTTTAAATTCATGGCATCTTGAGACTAAACAGCAGTGTCAAAAATCTGATATACATAGACAAAGAGAACAGAAGGGATTTGTCTGCTTTTTCTCAGAGGCCCTGAGCTGATGGTTCTTTCATTTCGTGGCTCTGACAGAGAAGCAGATGAGGGCACTCCAAGTATGCAAACCCAGATATTGGACTCACTTTGTTTCTTTTCCTGCACATAAGTGCCCACAACTTGATACTGGCGTTTTTCCCTCATTTCCTGAATACCTTGACGGTCAGTCAACTAATGAAGACTTCTATGTCATCCACCCCACAAGGAATAAGAATATCAATTAGGCAACCATGTGGATAAAAGTAAACAATTTTTCAACAAAGAATTTTATGTAGTATGTTTCAAAAAGTGCCATACACTCCGTAGAATCCATATACGGAAACTATATGGAACTGAATGGGATTTTTTTTTTTTTTTCATTTTGATATAACCACATATTCAGGCTTTTGCAGTTCAGCTCCACCCACCTCAACTGAGATTCAGTACAAGGTGGCCATACAGAACTGAGATCATTTACATTTATCTGTCAACAGCAAAAACAGCCTATTAAATTTTTAGAAATTACACAGGGCAAAATGTAACAGACTAAGAGGTTCGTTTAAATGCAGAATCTGCAATTGAAATATTTTCTGGAAAAACTGATAAAAAAGTAAAGAATACATCACATGTATGTCTGCTTCAGAAGTCCTCATTTATGCCAAGAATTTCTGAAGTGAAAATAAACCTCAATTAGCTGATGTGATATAATGATTTCTATTCAGAGGCCGCTGATAATCAGCATTGCTCTAACAATAAAATCAAACATAAGAACATGTAAGACAACAAAAAATCATTATATAAGAAATTACCGGATGTTGTGCTCTCCAGAAAATAAAAATATGTCATTAGACACTTAAAAAAAAATAAGGCATTTAAAAATTTGTAAAAGTCAATGTAAGTCTAAGGGGAGCCCTTAGTATGCACCACTGGAACAGTGACTTCAGTAGTGCACCTTCTGTCTTCAATCCAATTGTATATAATTGTGCATAAAAAAAACACCGTAAGTAGGATTTTACAGTGGAAAATGTGAAAAGTGGAGAAGTGAGTGTACTTAAAAGCATTCTTACAGCATTTACCTTCATTCTGACAAACTGCGGTACACTAAGGGAAGTGTAAGCGTTATAGCTTCTATTGTTTAATTTGAAATGCACTCTGTGATGCTCTGTAATTTTCACATGAGCCATTCAGTGCCGATGCAAGAAGAACGCGGAATATTAGAAACAGCACTAACAGTAGCCTATGGAGGAAGGATGCTATCTGCTGCTTATGACTTTCTGTTACACAGCCCCCACCAGCATGAGTTCAGTTCCAAAGGTTATTTTTTTCCCTGCATGATGGCAGTTCCAAGGGCAAGGTGGCACTATGCAACTCTGGCATGATGGTCCTCTATCTTATGCACCTACACAAGGATGTCCATATCACTTTCGCTTCCTCTGACATAATGGCGCATGGCTATCAAAGGCCCATTTGAAGCAAGATATTCCTCTCCAGTTGTCACAAATCTTGATTCCCTGCCGCTCAAGTGAAGGCCTCTTCCATCCCTTGTATGAACACTTCCCCTGTAATCACAACTGAAGCATCCACCTGGACCAGAAACCTCTCAGGGCTTTGAAATTCGAGGCTTTGAAGCACTGCTGATAAGCGCGTGGAGCGCTTTCAAGAGCGACGGACACATTTCCTTTATCCTCCGCTCTGTTCCACTGGACTCCACTTGGCCAGCATGGTGGAGAAATGACTTGATTCATGCTTGATGGCTTCTCTGATCTTGGGAAGGAAAGTAGCTTTGACAGAGAACTTCTGGAATCCAACCACATCTAGGTTCAGACGTTGTTTCTAGGCTCTGGCCGGGTTAAGCCCATCTTCTACCTCCAAAAATAAACTTTTCTTATCATGTTCACTTTTGTTCAGTCATTGTCCGACCTCTCTTTAACCCTTTTATCTCTGTCCTGTACCTTTAATTCTATTAAACCCTCAGTGTTCCTACGTAAACAAGCTCTACTCTGATTGGCCGCCCTCACACCCTAAAACATTAGTGTGAAGGGCTGGGCCTGAACTGCTGATGGGTCAGTTTTTTGTGCCATAACATATATGGACTTTTGGGTTCCACATCAAAACATTTCTATTTCAAAACAGCAAGGACAATTAATTTTTCCATTGCATAGTGAACCTTGGGCTGACAAGGTCAACACCAGGAAAATGGACTGGGCAATGGACAAGTTCACTCTGTCTAAATGTATACAATTTAAACTTGAATAGATGAGAAATAGGCCAGTCCTAGACACTTCACTGAAAGCCAGTATTTGTAAGGCTTCATGACACCAATGTAAACCTTTAACGACTACTGTTGTAAACCTATACAATCATTTTTAAAGGCTTATTAAAACCAATCATTGGTCATCTTAAAGGCTTTAGTCAATTCAGATGTCATGTCAAAGTGTTACGACAACTGGAATAAGTCCTTATGTGTGTTTATACAGGGTTGTGTAGTATTTTGTAGCTTTATTAATACCACCCACTGGGTGAAGAGTTTCCAGCTATTTGTTTTTCTGGTTTTTTTGTCAGTCAGGTTCAGGCAGAGTTTGTTTGGCCACAGTGGAGTTCAGGCCAAACTGTCACACTACAGCTGATTTAGGATGCTAAACTAGTTGCAGTCTCATTGAAAAGTAGTGTGTTTGGAGTACACTTGGTTGCACTCTGTTCTGACTGTTTTAGGCATGAGACCATGAGACTGACGGATTCCTCTGGTGGAATGGCTCACAAGGGCCTTCTCTGACCTGACAGCATTAAGCTCATCGACCTGCTGTGGGCACTGACCTTGATGTCATCATCTGCTACAGCTCTGGGACTTGCAGGAGGTGTTTCTCTCCCAAAGAAGCCCACAATGCATCTAAAGACGAAAAACTACATGCCTGTTCCAGCAGAACATCTTTGTATATAGTCCAGTGTATCTTGTCTTCTTATATTGTCTGCTTGTATTTTTTACATAATTTGAAAATGCCATATGCCATATTTTTACATGTTCAGACTGATATTGATTATAATAAAATCTTGTTGCATTCATTTATACTGAATTTTTTCAGCATCCTTAGTGGCCACCAAAAGGCCGCCAAAATAGCCCTGACCCATCAAAGCAGGCACTCCACAAGACCTCTGAACGTGTGCTGTTTTTATTTGTATTAAGACAGATCCTTTAGGTCCTGCAAATTGCAAGGTGGGACTCCATCGTTTGAACTAGTTTGTTACCACATCCCACACATGCTCGATTGGACTGAGATCTGGAAAATTTGGAGACACACTGAATTCTCTCTTTTTTCCTAAAGCCCACTGCCATTAGGGAACATCTTCACCATAAAGGGGTGTATTGGGTCTCCAGGCTGGGTGGTTCATGTCAAAGTAACATCAACATGAATGCAGAAGGTTTCCCAGGTGTACATGGCTCATTGCAATATACCGCCTCTGCTGCCTCACTTTCTTCTCATCGCGCGTCCTGGTGACATCCCTTCCCCAGGTAAGCAATGCCTGTCTGTCCACAAGACATACTGTAGATAAAAAACGTGATTCATCAGACCAAGCCACCTTCCTCCATTGCTCCATGATCCAGTTCTGGCACTCAGACTAGTTTTCTGGTGATGAAGCTCCATATGCAACAAGCCGTGATGCTCTGTGTGTTCTGATCCCTTTCTATCAGAGCCAGAAAGAACAGTTTTTGCTACAGTAGCTCTTCTGTGGGATCAAACAAGGCAGGCTGGTCTTCACTCCACACATACATCAGTAAGCCTTGGGTGTCCATGACCCTGTCACAGGTTCAAGGGTTGTCTTTCCTTGGACCACTTTTGGTAGGTCCTGACCACTGCGTATCAGGAACACCCCACCAGACTTGTCATTCTGTAGATGCTCTGGCCCAGTTGTCTAGTCGTTAAAAAAGGGTCCCAGATTCTTTTCCTCACTAATTTTTTCTGCTTCCAAAACATCAACTTTCACTTGCTGTTTGTTCACTTGCTGTCTACTAAATGCCACACCTTGATAGGTCCCATTAAATCATCATTATTTCCATCACCATCAGTGGTTTTAATGTAGTGGTTGAAGGAGGCTTATTATAATTATGTTTTCCAAATAATTTTCTCTACTGCCTTGTTTCCTATATTTCTTCTTATTTGTATTTGTTTTTTTATTCTTTTAATCTTTTCTTCTCATGCATTCATGTCTTTTTCTCTTTTTATTTCCTTAATTAATTATTTAGCTTTTTGATGTGTTTAACTTTTATCTTATGTGTTTGTGGTTTGTTTTGTGTGTACACATGAAAGTAATTAAGTAACGTCAACTTTTTTTCTTTTATTTCTTTTTTCTTAAACTCTTTTTAACTCATGTCAAATGCTTTTATCTGTTTTATCAGTTTGATTGTCGCCACCATACATACAGGTGAAAAGACAAAATGCAGTAGGTGTTGAGTGTATAATTCGCTCTGCTAAGCGTCTCTAGTTCCCTACCCAGCCGAAATGTATTTTTTTACGGTGTGTCGGAGAGCACTTGAGTGGAGCGTAGTAATTGCGAGGGCTGCTATTGTAGTGATGCACTGCCAACCCTTCGGAGTGCACAATGCAGGCTGATTGGAATTAAATGCGGCATGTTCCAGACACGGAGCACTCAAAACGATGTTTTTTCCACAGATTGTTGACAGTCAGGGACCATAACCAATCATAACTGTTTACCTGCGGAAATTAGGAACTTTTTTCACCCACACAGATTTTACGCCGATCCTTTTCAGCGACAAATGAGGGAAAAAATCTTGTTGCATGGACCTCTGGTTCTGGTGCATAGTACATAATTAGACATTGGCACAACCGGATTAGCTTTGGATTGGAACATCGACATCAAGTTTACAGAGTGACAAGTTTAATTACAGGGTATCATGTCTACATCAGGTGAAATATATAGAAGCCACAGCCCTTTATATACAGTGTAGACACTTCTAGGGACCCATGAGCTACACAGTTTTTCATTAATACATTCAACATCTCAGTTGCCTATCCTAACCAGGGTCGTGGGGAGCCTATCCTAACAATTACAGGGCAAAAGGTGAAGAAACACTGGACAGGTTGTTAGTCATACCTGGGTGCAATTAAGGATCTCCAGTCTACCTGATGTTTTTAAACTGTGGGAGGAAACCACACATCCTGGCAGAAACTAATGGAGGGACCATCAAAACTCCTTGACCTTGGCCGCCCCGACCAGTGTTGTGTATGCTAATAATAAATTATAATTTATATTTATTTTAATCCTAAATGACAATTTTGCAACCCCTCTTGATTCCTTAGAATGAATTGGTTATTTTTGTTACTGTGCCCTTAAGATATACATATATATATACACTAAACCCTCACTTTAACATGGATCAGCAGTCGCTGTTTCAGTCCGACGCGGATTATTTCTGAGAATTGAACTAATAATTGTTCATTGAAACCCCTGCACTAACGCGGAAACTGCAGATATCCTCCACATTTTTTTGCTTTTGTGACACCCAGGCAAGACCCGGCCGTCACAGCTTTTTCCGTGGCAATAAATAAATTTTCATACATTTAATTGCTAACTTAACTAAATTTTGTAACAAATGTTAATGTAAATTCAGCTACATTTCCATATAAAGAATAACTATAAATGTTTTGGTACTGTGGAGAGAAACACAAAGAAAGTGCATCTTGGGATGGTGAAATACCGCTGTACTCAGAGGCCGGAGGTTTTAAAGTAGCCAATCCGAGCACACTATTTATTTCTTCTTGCTGCTTACCATTGACGCATCCCTCACTGAACTCAGAGGCGGGAGGTTTGAAAATAGTCAATCCGAGGACGTTATTTATTTTTCCTTGGTGCTGATTGGCTGCTGCCCAGAATTTCCCCAGTAAAGGGTCTCGAGTGTTATTGTGTATTGTGTTTTATTCTTCTTAAAGTCCTGTATTTTCATTACTGTAAATTAAATGAATTAATTATTGTATTTAACTGCTTATGCCAATGAAAACGACAGCACATACCAAAGAAAATGCACGTGCATGAATTACAGTACAGTCTATACAGCAGTATTATCGGCATTTACATTCTAGCACTGCTAGAGTTAAGTGTAAACTGTACAGTACAAATACTAGTTTACCTTTACATTTTCTTTACGGCTAATGAGTTAAAAATGAAATTAAAGTGCTTTGGGAGCATATTTGGGGGCATATTTAGGGTTTACACTATGAAAATAGGCATTTTAAGGCATTTTTTTTACCACAACACAAATGTGGGTGCTCTTGGAACGTAACTCCCACGAAAAGTGGGGGTTTACTGTATACATCAGAATGTCAATAAAATGTTGTTTTTTCTCCTTAGTTTGCATATCTGGACTGGCTAGTAGATGGTGTATGGCATAATGTTTACAATTTTTATACAACACACCAACTTTTCCCACCGATTTTTTACATTTTCTAAATTATGCAGTAGCAATGTAAACAATTAGTGTTTTTTACCCAATTTAGTCATCTCCATTTCCACTCTGTAGATTAGAGGAGAATGGTAATTGCAATTTTGTTATGCCAGCTAGCAGATGTGTGTGTGTGCACGTGCATGTGTGAGGGGCTGAAAAGCATTCTTAAGTCAGAGAGAGAGAGGCTAATTACAATGCCTTACAAAAATATTCCCCAGCCCTACTTCTTTTTTGTTCCCTTACAACTTGAAATTTAATTTGTTTTTTAATTTGTTTTTACAGGATGGACCTACCTAAAAAACCTACAGATTAGTCAAGTACGTTTTTATTGTAATTTCTACACACACAATAGATAGTAAAAACGTTCCTCCAGGACCATGGTGCAACACAAGAGCAGAACAGAACAGTACACAAGATCACAAGTGCAGACTGTCACAAGTTGAGAAAGGACGAGAACGTACCTGGCCAGTAGGTGTGCCCGTGTAGCGTGATGGATGAACCCAAGCACAGATAGAAGCGAAAGGGTTGGATAGATCACGCAGTTTGCTCTGCAAACGCTCTAAGAAAGAGTTAAGATTCCCACCGGAACCCGCGTTCACAAACATGCAAAGGGAAAGGAAGTGAGTACTCACGTGAAGCAGGTTCACCATGGACCGATCGATGATAGAACTCAATGACTGAGCAAAGAGGACCTGTTCACATCCTGTTTATATACCCTGTCACGCTTATTTCCTGTGCCCCGTGTGCATCACGTGACCAGTGCATGTGACAGTACCCTCCCTTCCAGGACCGTCTCCAGACGGACCAGGCTGGGAGGATACCCGACGACGGTAGTCCTGTATTAGGGAGGGATCCAGGATGAACCTACCAGGGACCCACGAATGTTCTTCTGGGTTGTAGCCCTCCCAGTCAACGAGATAGTGGGTGCCATGACCACGGCGTCACGAACCGAGGATCCGCCGGACAGTGTATGCAGGACCACCGTCAATTATCCAAGGAGGAGGAGGATCCGGAGGTGTAGGAGCCAGAGGGGAGGTGGTGAATGGCTTCAGCTGGGAGGAGTGGAAGACTGGATGTATCCAGAGGGAGGCAGGCAGCAGGAGCCGGAAGGTGACAGGGTTAATCCAATGGGTGATGCGGTAAGGTCCGATTAACCGGGGGGATAATTTCTTTGACTCTGTGTGCAGGTGCACATTCAGTGTGGAGAGCCAGACCCTGTCACCAACGTGGAACAATCGTCCCGGTGGGTGTCAGCGGCGATGCTGGTCGATGTAACGTTGATTGGCCTTCACGATGGACTTCTGGGCTTGTTCCTCTTGCTGCCGACACCTGCGGACCAACTGTTGGGCCGATGGTACATCAACCTCCGGTTCTTGGTGTTCGAACATGGGAGGTTGGAAAACATAACACACCTCAAAAGGGCTGAGTCCGGTCGCCAATGATGTTAGGAGATTGTGAGATAACTCAGCCCAGATGAGGTAGTCGGCCCAGGAGCGCTGTCGATCAGCGACAAAACACCTCAGGAAGCGTTCCAGTTGTTGGTTGGTCCGCTCCGTCTGACCGTTAGTCTGGGGGTGGTAGCCGGATGAGAGACTGCATGTGGACTCGATCAGACAGCAGAAGGCCTTCCAGAACATGATTGTGAACTGGGGCCCTCTGTCCGAGACAATGTCCTTGGGGAACCCATGCAAGCGGACTACGTGTTCAATAATCAGTTCAGCAGTGGTTTTGGCAGAGGGGAGCCCGGTGAGTGCCACCAGGTGCACGGCCTTGGAGAAGCGATCCACGATGGTGAGTATGGTATTTTTTCCCTTTGACTCCGGCAGGCCGGTGACTAAATCCAGTGCGATGTGCGACCAGGGACGACGAGGAACCGGGAGAGGTTGGAGATCTCCAGGGTTTGATTCAGGGTTTTAGCCCTGAAACAATGATCTTGGATGGAATCACAGGCGTGGGGTCCGACCGGCAGCTCTCCTTCTGGTATTGACGGGAGAGGGCATCCGCCTTGGTGTTTTTCGATCCTGGTCGATAAGAGATGGTAAAATGAAATTGTTCAATGAACAGAGCCCAACGGGCCTGGCGATGATTCAATTGTTTCGCCTGCTGGATGCCCATTAGGTTTTGGTGGTCAGTCCAGACTATGAACGGGTCACTGCCGCCTTGGAGCCAGTGACGCCATTCCTCCAGAGCCCACTTGATGGCCAACAACTCAGGTCCCCTACCCCATATCGTTGTTGCGTGGGAGTAAACTTTCTGGAGAAGTAGCTACAGGGGTGTAGTTTCTGATCTGGACCTCATTGGGAGAGAACGGCCTCTATGCCCACATCGGAGGCATCCACCTCCACAACGAATGGCTTGGCAGCGTCCGGATGGATGAGGATGGGTGCAGACGTGAAGCCTTGGCACAGTCGGTGAAAAGCTCAGGTGTCTTCCGGGGTGAGTTGAAACATGGACTTGGAGGGTTTGATGAGAGCAGTAAGAGGCGCCGTGTCTGAACTGAAGCCCCGGATAAAACAACAGTAGAAGTTAGCAAACCCCAGAAATCATTGGAGCTGTTTAAGTGAAGCGGGTAGAGGCCAACTACGCACAGCATCCAACTTCTGAGGGTCCATTGCCACCCCCTGAGGGGAGATGACAAACCCCAGAAAGGTGGTGGAGTGCTGATGGAAAGCGCATTTCTCCAACTTGCAGAACAGTCGATGGGTCAGCAACCTCTTGAGAACTGCTCGGACATGCTGGATATGTTCTTGTTCGGTCTTCGAATAGATGAGAATATCATCTAAATAAGCAAAGACCCAGCGACCCAGCATGTCGCGGAGGACGTCGTTAATCAGCTGTTGAAAGGCTGCCGGACTGTTGCACAAGCCAAATGGCATTACCAGCGTCTTGTAATGACCGGTGGGAGTGATGAAGGCCGTCTTCCACTTGTCGCCCTCTCTGATGCGAACTAGGTTGTAGGCGCTCCTGAAGTCCAACTTGGTGAAGATGGAAGCACCAGAGAGGGCGTGCAAGGCGTTGTTGGTAAGGGGGAGCAGATTACGGTTCTTCACAGTGATCTTATTCAGTCCATGGTAGTTGACGCAGGAATGAAGACCTCCATCCTTCTTCTTAACGAAAAAGAACCCCGAAGCCGCTGGAGAAGACGAAGGACATAGAGTTCCCTGGCGAAGGCCCTCAGAGACATAGTTCTCCGTAGCCTTCTGTTCTTCTTGGGTTAATGAGTAGAGGTGGCCGCGGGGTGGCCCCGTCCCTGGCAGAAAGTCTATCTTCAAGTCATAGGGTCGATGTGGTGGGGGTTCGATGGCCCTTTTTTCACTAAAGACCTCCCAAAGGTCTTAGTAGATCTCAGGGACGGTGCTGTCGTCGACTTCCGGGACTTCGGGCTCCCCAGAACACGTCCCAGCTGGCGCCGTAAGACAAAGCTCTTGACAGGTAGGAGCGCATTGAAGAATCTTCTGCCGTGACCAGGAGATAAGTGGATCATGAGTTAACAACCATGGGTAACCTAGGACAACAGGAGGTGATGAGAGGTGAGTGATGAGAAATCGAATCTGTTCTGTATGGTTCCGAATGGTGAAGGTGAGAGGAGTGGTTTGGTGAGTGAGAGGGTTATGATGGAGGGGTCTACCATCAACAGCAGTTATGGAGATCGGCTGGGATAATGCCTCAACTTTAACCCCCAACGAGTCAGCAAAAGTTAAACGAGTCAGCAAAAGCATCAACACTGACCTGTTTGTGGCTGAGTTGGATGTTGGCCTGAACGGTGAAACGGGAAATGGTCGATTCT
>JBBJLS010072902.1:0-10079 GCA_037577275.1 Bryconaethiops microstoma
AGATATAATGATCAGTGTCAGTCAGACTCCACTGTTTCTTCAAAAACACTTAGTATATAATTATTATATGATAATTACACCATTATCATGTAATATACAACCAGCTTCATCACAAAAACTGTACGTGCGGGAAAAACTAAACACAGATTTGAAATCAGCCTGAAAAACACTACAAAACCCACAGAAACTGATCTCTGATGATTTTGACCTGTTAATCTGTGTTATCAGATAAAAAACAGACTTGGTGGACTTTTAGCATTAGATAAACTAACAGTACATGCTGGCTTACACACTGTACTATGTAAGGAAATGACAACACTGAGCAGTGAGGACAATTATTACAAGAACAATAGTGGACTTAGGGTCACAGTCTCCACAGTCTGCAATCTCTGCACATCGATTTTAGGCCAAAAACAAGCTGGTTGCAGATGATAGCAGTTGTTAGCCTAAAAGGTAGCAATTCAGTTGGCCAGATTAAATTTAAAGGGCCACTCATAAGGTTTGAGTGTAACGTGATTGTTTTCCTGTCTCTCAGTATCTCTTAAACAGGCGGTGTTGCTCTTTTGCTAATATATGTAAATGACCTCCATTCTAACTGGCAGACTGTGTCTTATTTAAAATAAAAGCAGTCTATACTCTTTTAGCAAGAACATTTTCGGGCCCCTTAACTTCCAACACTTCTGTCATACATGTTCAAAAAACAGATGCAACTCTGTGGGAGGGCTGCGTATATATGTTCCATTTTCATTTTCAATTACCACATATCTGCTGAGTTCAATCATTTTTATCTGTCAGCAAGGTAGCAGCTGTAAAGTAACTGAGGTGCAGTTGTCAAAATGATTAATAATGGCTCATTAAAAATAACAGATGTTATAATTAGCTCCTTTTATATGTTTCTTACTATATGCGTTACAAAAAAAATTGATTGGGCCTTGCAGCCACTAACTCTCATGGCTGCATTTTTTGCTCTCTCCTGCCGCTCTGATTTGTGTCAGTGCTCTATCGACTGCATCTGCTTAAAAAAACCATGATGGGGTCATATGTGTCTGGTCAGCAAATCTTTCATACTTTCTGTCCTCTCACATGCTTCTCATTAACATTAGCCTGGTGCCACTTGAGCGCCTCCAGCATGAACAGGTTTTACTCTGTCATCTAATATGCATAGATGTGTTTTATTTAGATTTTCTAAGTGAAAATAAGCCACACAAATAATGTCCTCTGCAGGGAATAAACCTATTTTTCCTGCCAGATTTGGTGCTCAGTGTCTATTTGAGTTTCACATATTGAAAAACAATTCTTAAAATATAAAATGCACATTTACTTTAACACAGACCACATTTCATGTTTATTTTGTTGTTTTCAAACATATTAAATCAGCATTTGTGCATTAAAATGTCATTTGACCAGGGGCGCCCAACTTTTGCATGTGACTGTAAATGCATCAAGATTTAGGATTTCTAAAAAAAAATGATAGGGCCTTTGCATTAAAAAGGTGCTTCACTCGTATGCACATTTCATTTATTAAGGAAAACGACTTAAAGAACCATTTGTTTGTAAGGATTTGCAGAGAACATGCTTACACTTGTTGGGAAGTCAAAAGTTCAGGGTCAGGATCCAGCAAAAAGATAAAGATTTCACAATCGTATTCCAATAAAAGATCCAGGGTCAGGCAGATTCCTGAAGCTCAGAATAGGGTCGTAATCCACAAGGAACACAGCAAAAGTCAAAAAACAAAAAAGAAATAAAGGCAAGGCTAGAGGCACAAGTAAAAAATGTGGTTAAAAAACAAAGAATTCAAGAAATGGTAGTAGGTACAAACACTAGATACACTGTTAGAGGCAATACTTCGCAAAGTCTCTTAGAAATCTCAGTCCTAGAACCCCAAGTATTCAGTGAACTCGTGAGTTCCTCCAGCAGTGAGGAGGATGAACAGTGGCACTGAACTTCGCTGAGCTCCCCTCCACCGTGTACGACTCCCAGAGCACAGGTGGCACTGGGAGCTTGACCACGTGGTCTCTGTGCAAGTTTGTCTGGGTGGTCCCAATGAAAGTCTGATCAGAGATGGGTCCAAGATGTCATGTGCTTGGATCCAATATTGCTCTTCCACTTCATACCCTTCCTAGTCCACTAGGTACTAGAGTCCAATAGCTGTTCTGTGAGAGTTCAAGATGGCCTTGATTTTGTACACTGGGGACCCATATATGACCACAGAAGGAGGCAGCTCTTCTAGCCCAGAACACTCCTGCATAGAAGAACATGAAAAGTGTTTGAGCATACTGGGTGATTTTAAACAGTTCAATGTATTTTGGGTTTCTTTCTTCTTGCTAGACAGTCTTAGATTAATGTTTCTCATGGATACCCAAACCCCTTTGTCCTGGTCAATAAGATGGTCCCAAGTGTCGATGACTTGGGGTTTTTGAGCTGTATCCTCTTCCAGAATGATGGTTGTTACCCTAGGGGGTTTAGAAAAGTAGACCAGTCTGTTGTGGAATGATTCGAAGAATCATGCTTGAATTTAACCCAGGGTAGATACTCTGTCCATCGATATCGTTCATTACTGCAGTAGGCCCACAGCATATGTCCTGTTTCATGATTCAAGTGATCAGTCTGGCTGTTGGTTTGTGGATGGTCTACAGATGATACATTAAGGGCGCAGTCAAGTTTGTTTACAGAAGGCCTCTGAGATGCATGATGTGAGTCTGTGACCATTTCTCGAGGTTATCTGTAAAGCTTAAAAACGCGATGAAACAAGATATTCGACATTTCTATAAATGAAGGTTATTTCTTTAGTGATACAAGAGGTTGGGACGATATGAAATCTATAGTGATATGTGACCATGACCTTGTTGGTTTGGAAAGTACAATAGGCCACTGGGTTGAGTACTGGGGGGTTTGGTGTTTGTGCAGACTGGGCAGGTTGCTAATAGCTCCTTAACTACATAATTCAGTGTCGGACACCAGAACCTTCACTGGGTTCTTTGTATAGACGGGGCCCATGGGCAGAGGTTCTCCAAGAGTGGTAAGAAGTTGTGCTTTAGTGGAAGAAAAGACTTCCTCAAGATCCAAATATTCTGGGGTATTTGTACTGTTTGGTGTAGGCTAGAGTTTTCTAGGGATGCAGCCAGGACAGGAACATAAACACAGTGGCTAAAACATACTTTACCCCATGACTGGATATCTCCTGTAGCCCAGTTCACCTGGGGATTGTGAATAACCATGGATGCCCGAAACCTTTTGGGGTCTTGGGACACCAAAAACTGTAACTGAAAATATGCATCCTAACTGGCAGAGTAATTTTATCGACTCCTTATCCGATAAACTGGCCATTGATGGTGTGGATCTTTAAGGAAGGGACATATTTACTGGGAATACTGAGTGTGTTCAAGAGTGTTTCGGCGATAAAATTCCTGGCTGAGTCTGAGTATAGGAGGGCAGAATAGCATTTCAAAAGTAATGGCTAAACCAAATTTGGTGTACCACCTTGGAAGAGTCAGATCTGTGCTGGGGATGCAGACGGCAGTTTATGAGCTGGTGATTTGGAGCTACACATTAATCAGCATAGCTGATTTGCATGGACTCCCTACCTCCTGGTGAAGTGGTAACATCTCATGGAATGGAGGTTTGGGTTTTATGTTTTTGTTATGAGCTATCGAATTGAATGGCGAGTCAAATAGTGGTTTTCAAGGACATATCCACGTCTCTGCATCCCGTTTCCATTTATAAATACTCTCTCAGGCCTCGGAAGTACATGTTTTTTTAACGCTGGTTCATTGGATCCAATAGTGGCAGCAAGAGTACAAAATAGTAAAGCATATTCAGCAGAGATTGTTTAGGTAGCAGTTGGGCAAGCCTTTCTCTGGTCCTCTTCGAAAAGATCGTACACTTCTTTGAAATGAGAGACGAAGTAATCTAGTGATCTTAATCCAACATTATTTTGGTTTTATTCAGCCATTGCCCATTTAAGTGGTTTAATGTGGAGTAGTGAGATGTTTATTGTAATGAATGCTTATTGTCGAAGTGCCCTGGAAATTCCCGTCTGCTAAGTCCACAGTCAGCAAAGTATTCTGTAAGGACTTACAGAGAACAGACTCAGGGACAGTTCCAAGTCAAGATCCAGCAAACAGATACAACAAAGATGGTCGACAATCGTATTCCAATAACAGCTCTGGGTGAAACAGGGGCAGACAGGTAGACCAGGGATATTACCCACAAGGAACAGAGCAAAAGTCAAAAACCGAAAATAGGAACATCGAAGACAAGGCTAGAGGTGTAAATCACCAAAACACTGAAATCAAGAACCAGCAGGAAATGCCTACACTCAGTACATCATTAGAGGCAAAGCTTCACACAGCCTCTTAGAAATCTCAGTCCTTAAACAAAGCTACAACAGGAAGTCCCCCCCCATTAACTTTCATCTTGTGAGCTCCACGAGCGTTGAGAGACGTGAACAGCAGTGCTGAATTTCACACTTTATTTTGGAGAAAATATTTTATTACATACCCTGATTTTTGTTATCTAGTAAATAATACAGCAGTCATTTTACAAACTACTCTACCATTTTTCAGCATTTTGTGCACATAAGAAACCGTGTTTTGTGTCATTGACTTGCTTGAAACTACGAGAAAGTACACATTTTCCAACTGCCTTGGAACATGAATGAAAGCGTCTGTGGGCCACAACCTCAGGCTACATATGAAAATCTGTGTTCAGATTTATTGGGACGTATAAACGTATCTTTATTTTCGGGGTCCACTTATCAGCGGCTGAAAACAAGCTCTAAACCTGACAAGAATCAGGGAAAAAATATTGATTGAGAACTCCAAGCTTTGAATGAGATCTAGGGAGACTGAGCCAGCAAAATTGAATTTTAAACACAATTTCACACAAAAAGGGGTTATTCTGTAAGACTGAAGTTCTTCTGTGAAAAAGGACATGAAAAGGCTGCTCAGCAGCAGGAGACCATAAACAGCAGCACAAACAAGCTTTGAATGCAGAGTGAGAGAAAGAGAGATTGGATCATGTGGTGGTTTATTGTTGTGAGAAGTTAGAGCGTCTTTGTCATAAATAATAATAATTCCTGTTATTCTGAAATGCACCAATCTGTCTACTATTTCTTCACCACAGCTGGTCCTAGTTTGTGTCACTTTGTCCTACGTTGCTACACCTGTGTTCCAATAAATAAGACAATAAATAAGACTCTCAAATATTTTAGATGTGACTGACTCACATGAAGAAATTCAGACTGGACACACTGTAATGCGAGTTAATTGTGTGCTCAATTAAAAAAACACTATAATTGCTACTGACAAACAAATTAGTGTGCAGAGCATGTACTGATCTATCCATAGTGTAAATTGATTCTGCTTTTGGTACTGAAAGGCTATTGATGCAGCCAACACAATTGGCTGCATAGTCATTTTCACCATTTGTAAAGAGGAGCAAAGCTCAGTCTCACATTTTGAGGGAATATAGCATTTAATTGAAGTCATTTCAGTTTAGCAAAACCAAAATAATTTTAAAACGCTTTATTTTTTATCGGAACCACGTGTTGGCACCTACCTTGTATACAGTATACATCTTCCTTTCCCATAACAAAACAGCAATTAATCTTCTCCTACGTTGCCTTATGAGATATTATAATCCAGACCAAGCAAAGAAAAGACTCTGAAATACAAAATGTCCACAGATCCTCCAAGTTCCTCAGTCCTCTCTTTTAGACTAAATCCCTTTAGCTTACCCAAAGATTTTCATTGTCAAAGGGTTGATTATGTACTCACTGAACCATTTTTGTTTGAATTTGGATGTATGTTTTAGGTCATTGTCCTGCAGGAAGATCCCTACACAAGCAACTTTTTAGTTTTTGTCGATACAAGCCAAATTTACATTTAAAATGTCCTGGTACTTCATGGGGTCTACAGTATAATGTTTAGTATAAGGTTCCCAAGGCCTATGAGGGAAGCACATCCTGTCACAGCTGGCTCCCGCGTGCCATGTGTGAAATGAGTGACTTACTTGGTCTTTAGGACTGAAACCTAAAGAACTTATCAAGTCTACCACTATCCTTGAGTATCTGGTCAGTCCCTCTGTCTGCATTTCTGTTTCACTGTCCCACCAAAGCCTGTTAGAAAAAACAGTAGTCTAAGCTCCTGCAAGTGTGCCTTTTGTATCAAGCCAGTTGAAACATGACACATCCTTTAAACGATCCTCCATTATTCTTATCAGTGTAGATGATTTTTCCAAAATCAGAATGCTTATGGCACATAATAGTGCATGTGTGAAAATTTCACTTTACAAGTGTACAACCATTTCTAACTTAACAAGCTTATTGAAAAAATAAGAGAAATTGAGAAAATGAAGAAGTTGGAGGCCACTGTAAAGTGCCACGTCATACTGATAATCTTTGTGATGCAAATATACAGTACTGTAGTCATTTTACATGTATGATTATATATTATGAATGATTATTAGCAGTGCTGCTATGGATATAACAGAACCATGCATACTGTAAACATTTCAGTGAATAGTTTTTTTTTTTTACAGTGTCAGTTTATTGTGGCCAATTTGCCATTTTGTCATTGGCATCCATACATTCATAAATCTTTTCTAATTATAAACAATTCATCAATGACGGTGAAGACTCAGCAACTTGGCCTGTTATATCTCAACTCATCATTAATCCCCCTATTGAAGGCTTTACTTGAAACAAACTACTTCACAAGAGGCGTTTATCAATACATGGTAATTATCAGCACAACACAGCCTCAGTGCTACAGGATCAGCTCCAGCCTGAATAGTTTGATTTGACTGGCATTTTAAAGCTACACAGACAACAATGTCTCATAATCCCTAAACCTAACAGAAGGAAATCAAAGGAAAGCTAATTTGAATTGTGGTCTTTGGTTAGTGACTGCAGATCAAATGAGACATAGACTTTGGCCTGCTGTGCTTGGTCAATTTCATGGCAATGGGGGTCTCATATATTGCATAATATCAGAATAATGGCATTTAACCGCTCCCTCATCTCACTCTTTCTCAAAACTCGCGCCCATCATCCTCGGGATAGGCTCCAGGTACCTGCAACCCTGGTGAGGACTAAGCGGTAACAGAAACAGAAAGTAAGCTTTAGTCATATGTTTTGCTTATTGTTGTTTGATCTAATACCTTCCGATAACTCCTGGAATGCACTGTGCTAACAGTAAAGTTTAGTGGAGGAGGTATAATGGTTTAGGGCTGCTGTTCAAAAGACTCTAGAATCATCTTGAGGGTTATTTAGCAATAATGCTACTGCTGAAACCTAAAATACAGCTGTCTGCTGTTTTAATTATGGAATTAGACTGCACAGCATAGCAAGAATACTCCTTTCCTCTATAGAAACTGCTAACAGGTTACACATATCAAGTGCTAAAAATAGCATTATTGTTGTATCAGCCATTAAATTACACAGAATTGTGCTACACACACCGTGGTGTGTCACAGCTCCTTCTAGGTTATGATGCTCTGAAACAAACAAGTGTGCCTTTACATTACTGTACCAGCAGGAACAAGCAAAAACTGTTCAAACTGCATCAGAAAGACCCTTGGTGGGACAGAGAGTCTACCTTAAGGGCAGAAACAGACAACTCAGTGGAGAATTGTTCAGGTGTGCTTTGAAATAGTGCCAATAGTGCCAAAAACTGGCAATTATACAGCACCACTGGAAAACACCAGCAGGTCTTTACATCGTGTAAACATTCATAGTGAAATGACCAATTAAAAATAGCGCTACATTGCTTGGGAAACTCTCTCTCCATTAATACACATTAGATTTAAGAATGTTTTTTCCTTCCTTTTTTGAACATTAACATAAGCATTAGGGCCCTTTTTAAAGGGCAGTGAGAACATGACAAATTGTTGTTCTGAGTAACTGCACTCTTAAGCGACTGCCTTGTGAATTAAATTGAATCTTTTAATGATCAGAAGGGCTTTCAGTGCTGAAAGCTCAGTCTTAGATTGCAGTTGGACTTCGGTATCTGTGCTACATATGGTGCTGCTACTGAATATCTCAGGCACAAATCCATGATTTGCTAGACTAGGACCTCTTAGTGATAAGTACACAAAGCCACTCTGGGAAGCATAATGACTGATGCTTTTTCTAAGAATAGATGAATGTAAGAATATTTTTCATTCTTCTGTTCAACTGTGTTTTTTCAAACTTAAATGTAATTAGTTCTCACCAGAGTTCTTCCATTATCAATTTCATTACCGATTTATTTTTGCTCTTATTATTGCTATATAATAACAATAACAATAACAGCAACAACAACAACAACAATAATAATAATAATAATAATAATACATGTTGATAAAAAGTTATATTCAAACTCTACAGACATGGAACTTTGTCTTTTCTTGTTGTTCGTGTGATGCACATTTTGCCCTTTTTAAGAAGGCTTTTGTGTGTTTGAACGGTTTGCCTGAGACCCTTATCAAGTAATTATAATTTAAATATCAAATTTAATAAAGACTTTCATTGCCACCATGACTGCAGATTTTTTATCAAGGCTCAAAACCCAAAGATCCTGTTGTTTGGACATTTTTCGCATAGCTATTTTAGTAAAAAGAGCACTGTGCTTATTCCCTAAAGACAAGCTGGCCATTGAGTTCAGCTTTGGAAATGGATAGGACACAAATTAAATTCTTCAAATTCAAAATGCTGGCATGTTAAGCAGTAAAGAGAGGGTTAAGACTCCAAAGACTGACATGATTATGGTTTGCAACAACACAACAGCACACTAATAATATAGCATGACAATGGACAAACAAAAATTAATATTAATTAATATTAATAATTTCTGTTCTGGACTGGTTAAGGTTGATAGTTTTTTTCAGTTCCATTTTTGCTCCCAGCAAGTTTTTGTTCCTCAAACTGTTTCATATCCATACCCTTTAATAGGACAGTAACAATCTTCCATATTCTCACAATAATTTTTGCCAAAGTTTTGACAAAATCAAATTTTTGTCTTCTGTAGAGAGCAATGCCTGATTTTTCATAGAATAATGTATTTTATTGTCTTTGTTTATATTTTTAGCACCGCTATGCACATTTCTACACTTTGGGGTTGGTGATGTTTTTTAAGTGCCAAGCTAAAAAAAGTGGCAAACTAACTTATGGCAGTGTTCACTTTATTCACAATATTCATAATGTGCTCAGTAAAGTAATGCTTTACATTGATTCGGATTATCATCACTCAGTTTGTAAGACAGTAGAAGCAGCAAAACCAATAGTAATAATAATATATATGCAGTACACACGTGCGCACACACACACATACACACACACACATACACACACACACACACATTATACATATACACATACATTATATATATATATATATAATGCACTAGAAACTAGTGAAGACTGTACACTGACTGTTCTGCACTAACATGTCCTTCGTCGTCTACTTTGGGTTTATTGGCTGGTTGCATAGCAACAAAAGAACTGCATGAGTTATGCATACAGGAAGATATATGATTATTGACTGACTCATGTAGACCCAGTGTTTTCCCATTATCAGACTGTGTAAGTGCATGTGAACATGTTGTAATCATTGCTGGGGTTTTTTCGTCAAATAATGAATGAAACCAAGAGGACAGGTCAGTGTCTACACTTCCCAGAACTGATGGGGCTATTTAAGATATTTCAGTTAGCAATATTAACGGGAATTCTGCTAACATGTGGTCTCGCTTGACTAATCAGAACAAACAACAAACACGGGCTTGTTTAAAAAATAACAGTTTGGTCAAGATTCATTTATAGGATCTCCTGAGTTTAGATCAGAGGGAGAAGAAAATATAAAGGGGCATTTGACTGACACTCTTATCTAGAGTGACTTACAGTCATTAGACACAGGGACAGTCTCACAGTCATTAGTTACAGGGACAGTCTCACAGTCATTAGTTACAAAGACAGTCTCACAGTCATTAGTTACAGGGACAGTCTTACAGTCGTTAGTTACAGGAACAGTCTTACAGTCATTAGTTACAGGGACAGTCTTACAGTCGTTAGTTACAGGGACAGTCTTACAGTCATTAGTTAC
>JBBJLS010072903.1:0-10079 GCA_037577275.1 Bryconaethiops microstoma
CACACACACACACACACACACACACACACACACACACACACACACACACACACACACACACACACACACAGTCATTATCATTATCACAATATTAGTCTCTGCAATACTGATGCCACAAAATATGCAAATGAGACCCTCACCAATCACAGTGTTTATGACAGGGTGACCAATCACAGTTCCAGGTGAGTTACTGGGTGTTCTGATGAACGAAAGTCTAATTTTATACCAGTCAAGGTCCTGGCAAATTGGTGCATAAATGAGCAAGTTTAAACTGCTGTAGCCAGAATTAGCAATGTATTGGTTTTGTGACATCACAAAAACTACGGGCTGTTTTTGTCGCTTGTTTTCCATATTTCGACTATATGGACGGGGGGGATTACACCCGAAACCATTTGAAACAATATTTAAGCCTTTTTTTTTTAGTTCCAGACAAATGATGATATGGACCCTTTAATATTTTGAAAGGGAATACAATAGCAATACGTAGCAGTGAAATTGCAACAATGATATTTTGTCCATATTGTGCAGTCCTACTTAGAACATTTCATTGTTATAATGCTGCTCTGCTGCCGTTACTGCAAATATGACAAACAAAACTTGGAACTTAGGAGCCACAACACTCTAGACTCTTTGGGTGATGCATTTTTGAGCTGAAATGCATCCCAAGTGTCATGGATGTACTGTATATGTTATTGAAGTGTGTATACAGACTATTATGTATATTCCAACACACAGTGTAGTGAGAATGAAGTCAGAGGGTTAAGTCTGTTGCATGTATGTCTTTGTTTCAGCATTTGTGTGTGTGTGTTACTGTACAAGTGTGAGCATTCCTTGCATCACTTCACACAGTTGTGTGTTGAACCGTGGATAAAGAGGCTATTGTGACCCAGCAGGCCTGGCGTGCTAAACAAAACCAAACAGGCAGAGGGCGAACCCCGCTGACCCAGGCTAGCTGCTCCAGTCAGTGACTTTTCCCTTATTGTGCTGAATTTAGTTGTTGGAAATAATTTGGGTGACCTGCAGTGTGTTTCTTGGTCAGAATCTGTGATTTATTCATATCTAACCACTTTTAGTCACAGACTCAGTAGCATTAAGTGCTCCACTGAACACCAAAGTTCCTCAGTACCATCAGACTCTATAACTCCTCCCTCTGTCACACACCCATCAGACTCTATAACTCCTCCCTCTGTCACACACCCATCAGACTCTATAACTCCTCCCCCTGTCACACACCCATCAGACTCTATAACTCCTCCCTCTGTCACACACCCACCCATCAGACTCTATAACTTAGATATCCACACAATAATCTGTGCAAAAACCTGCTGTTTCCCAGATGTTTAATTTCTTATTGTTTGATGAATTTATCATTACATGCAATATCTTTATTATTACGTGGGGCAGCTGGTGGCCCAGTGTTTAGGGAGTTGACCCTTAATAAAGTATTGTACCCATACATTTAAAGCACTTACTTGAGGATCTTCAGTCTACAGTGTGAGTCCTCCAACACACCACAAATCTGCTTCACTCCAACATGCTTTGGTTTATACCCACTCAGATCCAGCTCAGTCAGCAGTAAGGGATCTTTTCCAAGAGCTTTAGTCAAAGAGGCATGGGCTTCATCTGCAGCAGGACTTTTCAACAACCTGTACAGAGGGAAAAAGAATGTCTACATTCTGCAAAGCCACAACCTGATGAAAATGATCACCACAGCTGCTTGCTTGATATGCTATATAACGAAACACTTTACAGACTGACTGGAAGTCACTGTTTACAATTGTGAAGATATAATGGGCCGTTTCACACAAAATATTCACAGACCATCCATGATTTAACACTGTTTATCATTGTAAAATACCTAAAGGTGTTAAGCTGTATTGTTCAGTATTTTAACTAAACTGGCTGAATATGAATAGATAAAACATACCGCAGTCTTAAGAATGAGGCAAAACAAAACAAAACAAAAAAAATACACTGCATACCACCAAAACACGAACCTACAGCGCAAAGTCAATGAATGCAGTAGAATCTATAGAAAGTTTTTAAAAAAAAAAAAGTTTTTCTGAGAATGTATTTCTAAGCTGTTTACCTTATTTTCTTCGGTTTGGTTTTTGAAGGGATTTGACTCAGGCGCTCCACTCCATGTTCTCCAGGATCATTCCCTCTTAGATCCAGCTCTCTCAGCTGTAATTTCAGATCTGAAATAACCTGAGCCAGAGCAGCATATCCTTCTCCAGTTATACCACAATCTGAAAGCCTGGAGAGAGAATGTGTCCGTTATCTGTTCAGCATTAAATCATGGTTTACTTAATTGTAACATGCACTCTTGCCATGTCCCTTTGTGTTCACTGTGTATGGCTTTGTTTGCCTTTGCCACAGGCCATGTGAGTTTGTTATTTTGGTCTTGGTCTCCACCTTTGCCATGAACCCCTTGCTATCTTGTTCACCTATGTCTTGTTTTTGTCTCTTCACCTGCCCGGGTGATTTCCATTGTCTAGCCAGTATATAATCCACTGCGTCGGTATTTGTAGATGGCCTGTGGATATGAGTAGTTTTCCTGCCCCTGCATGTGTCTTATTTAAACCCTTTTGATTATCTTGTGTTTCTGTGTCACCATTGGACCCTTTGGACCTTGTCTGTGTTTTTGAAAACACACGTGTGTGTGTGAAAAAAAGAGAACTGTACTGAGAAATCAGCTCATCCTGATGAACTAAACTGTTAGTTAATAATTTAACATCTTTGGTGGCATAGCTCAATTTCTCAGTTGATGGTTTTCTTATTGCTGTTGGAGAGCTAATATCATTAACAAGAACACCATCAGTCAAGGCATTTTTTAAGAACTCCAAATATTTTTGATTTGCAGACAATATACTAAATGATTTGTTGATTTGTATCCAATGTCAAACTTTTTATTTACTATAGTATGACGTGTTTTAATGAATTAAGTTATATATGAAATATAAACCAGAAAGAAATAAAATGTTTATTAATTTAACAATATGTAAAAATAAATTATTTGGAGTGACAGGTCTGTTGACCACAGCTACAGCAATGAACCTGTCTAATGTTTGAACTTAGGTAGTAACTCAAAGAACTGCACTGGAACTCCTCAGTTCATCCAGAGTCTATCAGCATAGTAAGATAAGTTGACTCTAATTTTCTTGTTTGGGTGTACTCTTTATCTAAAATAAATTGATAAACTTCCCAATTCAAACGTGTGACCAACTTAATGCAAGAAAACATGGAGACCTTAATTTGTCATAACATGTAAAATAAATACATAATTCAGTGAAGTGAGACATATAGGTCAACAGGAAACACAATGTCAACAATTAAATAAACACAATGGAAATTTGCTAAACACTGCCCATTCTTCAACAAATAAAACCAAGATGAAAACTCTGCTTACTATTTACTTCACATATTTTATATTTTAATGTCTTATTATAAAAGTAGCAGTGTTTTAATGTTTTAGATTTGTTTTAATGTAAAACAATTGGAACTCATTCCAGTTTCTGTGAATTACAGTGCTGATTCTTAAAAAAGTATAAACATATGAAACTTCAGCTTATTCTGATGTAATCTTACTAAATAGTAAATGAACTTACTGTAGTTTTTGTAGTTTAGATTTAGAATTCTTCAAAGTGGCACATATCTCCTTCACTCCAGAGTTTCCTAGTTTATTCCCACTCAGATCCAGCTCTATCAGATGTGAAGGATTTGAACAGAGAGCTGACGACAGAAGAGCACAGCCTTTCTCTGTAATACTGCACTTATTCAGTCTGAGGAGAGAGGAATGTGGGAGAAAGATTAGGCAAAAAGACAAAGGTTTCGTTTTATTTAACATCAATAATCGTGTGTTATGGATTCACAAAAACACAGAATTTTATTTAACATTGTAAAACATTAACAATAAATTACAGACATAAGTTTGTGAGGTCTGCAGTGAAGATCCTCCAGTAGAGCAGAGAGCTGCTTCATTTCTGAGTCTCCATGTATTTTCCCACTCAGATCCAGGTCTGTTAGCAGTAAGGGGTTTGTTCCCAGAACTTCAGTCAGAAAATCACAGGCTTTCTCTGCAGCAGAAGTTTTCAACATCCTGCAGAAAGAAGAAAAATGCATAGACATTTAAAGAAATATTTAAGTTAGCTATAGTGAACATTAGAGATTAAACAAATCTGATTGTTTTTTTTTCATTTGTGATTTGCAAACACCTGGTTTTTGGTAAAACACTGAAAGAAGAAAAGTGAAGAAGAAAAATTGGTACATGATTAAGAGGAATCATTAACATTACTAACACTCTGAAACCCACACATTACACACTCAAAAACACTTGGACTCTTCAATGTATTTCAACATTTCATTTCATTGTTCCATTATTCTTACTATTTAAACTCAGACTGTTTACATGGCAGCCACCTGCACTTTGCAATTTAGAATAAATCAGTAATTTCCCAAAGTACCTACCTCAGTGTAGTCAGTTTATAATTTGGGTCATTTTGTAAATCAGTGAGCTTCTTCACTCCTGTGTCTCCAGGATCATTTCCTCTGAGATCCAGCTCTTTCAGGGATGATGATGAGTTTGATTTCAGAGCTAAAGCCAGAGTTTCATATCCTTTCTCTGTTATACCACAAAATGAAGTACTGCAGAAAGGAGTGATTTATAATTAAAAACTTAAAACTTGAAATTTGATCATTGTTTGGACTTATTAAAATATTATCTTTAGTTTTATCATTCCTTTTTTTAGTAAGTATAATTAAATGTGAATCAGTTGGAACTCACTCCACTCTTTGCAGTTTACAATGTATATTTTTCAGCAGAGTGCAAAGTTCCTTCACTCCAGATTTTCCAAGTTTATTCTGACTCAGATCCAACCCTATCAGGTGTGAAGGATTTTTACAGAGAGCTGATAATACAGTAGCCCATCCTTTCTCTGTTATACTGCACTTATTCAGCCTGGAAACAGATAAAAAAAAAGCATCTTAAATTATTTAAATGCTTTACATGAATATAAGAAAATCACTGGCATATATTAGTATTTTTCAATGTATCAAATAAATATATACATAATTTTGTCCCTATCCCAAAATTTACCTTTACCAAAGTGATCAATTCAAAAGAGAAAAAAATCATGCAGGAATCATGTAAAAATACAAATCAAAGGAGGAACACATTACTTTGTAAGTCAAATAAAATAATACATTGACATGAAGCTTACTTTATGCAGAAAAATAAATAAATAAAATGCCTTA
This sequence comes from Bryconaethiops microstoma, assembly GCA_037577275.1. Taxonomy (NCBI): domain Eukaryota; kingdom Metazoa; phylum Chordata; class Actinopteri; order Characiformes; family Alestidae; genus Bryconaethiops; species Bryconaethiops microstoma. Next base: position 5,254 of record JBBJLS010072903.1, read on the forward strand.
CTTAATTTGTTTTGGTCTGAAGTGCAAATCTTCCAGTAGAGTTGAGAGATGCTTCAATTTCAATTCTTCTTGTATTTTACCACTTAAATCCAGATCTGTCAGCAATAAAGGATCTGCTCCCAAAGTTTTAGTCAGCCAAACATAGGCTTTCTCGGCCTCAGAATTTTTCCATAGCCTGTAGAGATAAAACATTCCTTACATGTGCTTAGTTAACCAGTGTTGGTAACTTTAGAGAAAAATAGTTCACCTAGTTATCTTCAGTTTACAGTTTGGATCTTGTATTAAATCAGTGATCAGCTTCACTCCTGAGTCTCCAGGGTCATTCCTTCTTAGATCCAGTTCCACAAGATGTGAGGAGGGATTTGATTTCAGAGCTGAGGCCAGAGAAGCATATCCTGCCCCTGTTACATTGCAATCTGAAAGCCTGAAGGGAGATAATATATTGGCTGGTTTAAAAATAAAAACTTGTTGAGACCAAAAGAACAAACGTAATATGAGAGTTCTGAATTTTTCACTTAACTTGAACTGATCACACAATTTGACAGTCACACATTTAATCAAAGCTACTCAAAGAAGTGCTACTATTCTATCATTTGTTAGTAGAGGCATTAAAGATTTTACTACTTTCCAGGTTAATTTTGAGTGGTGGTAAAGCTCAAAGAGTCAATATTTTGCACCGTGCTGGTTTATAAGACAGTGCAAGTGAGTACATGACATCATAAGGTTCCAACCTGTGACTGTGTTGTCATCATTTTCACAAGTGCTTTACCCATTAGACTACTAACACCACATGTATGGTAATATCTGAATATACATGCATGTGTACCTAGTCAGCAATGATGATGTTATTAGAAACAGACCACAGATGAATGGGGTAAAGGAGGAATACCACACTTACTGTAATTTTTCCAGAGTAAACTTAGAATTTTTTAATAATTCGGAGAGGTGCTTCACTCCAGAGTTTCCTACTTTATTCCCACTCAGATCCAGCTCTCTTAGGTGGAATGGATTTGATCCTAGAGCAGAAGCCAGAGTAGCACAGCCTTTCTCTGTTACTTTGCAGTCACTGAGCCTGCAGATTGAGAGAGAGAGAGCAACACTGAGCAACACCTTTCATGTTTCCTTTTACTGATAATTTTAATTTCTATTTCCGTTATTTAATTTTTTATAGAGAAATGTTTAATTTTATTTTCCCAGCAAATAATATGGCAGAACATTTGGATCAGGTTAAGATTTCTAAGGCTGAACCCAGTGACTGTATAAGTTTGACTCTTCAGTAATACTTTAAAGCCTGACGACGATCTAATTAACAGACATCACACTGTTCATGGTTGCATAGGATTTGTGTGGAACATGCTCACAGACCAGAAGTGGTGCAGTGAATCCACCTAAGGTCTCGCTCATTTTAGTTATATACAATGATGTAGGACGTCATCATTCAAAATATCAAGGGATGACAAGTGCCACATAATGAATACAGTAAGAAACATTTGTATGCAAGAGTTTGAACACCCCCAGTCAAATCTGAATGACACATGGGGAGTGGGAATGGTCAAGTATCAGCTATGACAGGGTGGACAAATAGGTGGACTAACCATCTACACATACATACACACACACACACACACACACACACACACACACACACACACACATATTGTCTGTGCAGATGTGCAGAGCTGTGTTCTCGGTAGAAAATTGACTTATTATTACTTATTTCCACATGTCATTTGATCAGGGCCAACAATTTTATATCATTATACTTAGTTTTTTCAAGTAATCAATTTTTAATACATTATCGATGCTACAAAAGTAATATATATGATAATGCCAATATGTCTGTGCATAATGTCATTTATAGGTCTCAACTCATTAGCCATCCCTTTCATAAAATAAATAAATTGTGCATTAATGATAAACTGCAATATTGGAGGAACTTGTACTATAATTATAATTTTTACAGATTAAAACTGCCTGAAAAAATGAGCTCAGCATGCATGTTTTGTATGTGCGAGTGGGGATAAACATTTTCCTGCAGTTGATGTCATAAAGGGCACGTATAGTTTAGGTTCTAACCACATTTATGATATCCACATATCTATTTATGTTTTCTGAATATTATTTTAAATCAAAACATACCACAATTTCAACAGTTTGAACTGTGGTTTCTCCAGCACACCACACAGCGGCAACAACCCCGAGTCTCCTAATTTACTCCCACTCAGATCCAGCTCTCTGAGGTGTGAGGGATTTGAACAGAGAGCTGATGACAGAGCAGCACAGCCTTTCTCTGTTATATTGCACTTATTCAGCCTGAAAACAGAGAGAGAGCAGAGAGGTTTCATTGTATATATGCACACACGAACGACAAATTTGTGTCATTATTGGCTAAAAAGGGGTATGTTATAAATATTTACTAGCATTACAGAATAAGACCTGTTCCATAAATAGTCCATGCCGAAAGTGTATTCTGTACATTCTACTGAAAGTGAAAAACAATGTTTTATGCACAAAAGGTCTGGTACATATTACCAATATATCTCTGACGAGCTCTCTGACAAAATATGAATCCTAAAGTTATAATACTTCATAAAAGCATTCATGAGGCATTATATAACATTCCTAAAATATCTGGCATAAGCTTATGTAATTGCTCTAGTTAAAATTATATGTATGATTTCATTAAGTCTGGCTGTATAACAGGTTATAATATCCGTTCATCAGACCATTGTAGACACCAATGCTGTGATGCACTATGTTTTATAATTTATAGGATATTTTGCCAGATCATTAAAAACATTAAGTGAAGTTAGTTGATGAATTTATTTTAAAAGTTATGGTCAGTTTTTGGTACATAATACTTTGTACCTTGTAACTAGTACCTATTATGTACCTAGTACATAATATTACAGATTGGAAATGTGTTTTTTTGTTGATTTATACATAATTGGTTGTAATAGGTTATAAAATGTTTTTTTTAATATATGGAAATATAGCAGGACATTTAGCAGTGCATATTCTAATACAGTGTAATGTTAGTGTTGTATATGTTCTTATAAATAGATGACATAAATTATGAAACCTCGCATTTCAAAGCCATATACTCTTGTTTTAAATGTTAAAGTTTGCACATATAACTTTTTCGAAATTACACAGTCATATTCCATGCACTGGAATTCCAGGTATTACGCATGCCATGTCACATTCTAAGTGCATTTACAAAAGATATTGAAAACATGATTCATCACTGACTTTTATTACAGTCCTTAGATTCATTCCAGCTCTATTCACCTTGTTGTAAAGTCATTCGATGTTTGCACATTTATAAACAATTTAACATTACATATTAGTAAATTTGAGGAAGTTTGAGATGCATTTTAAATGTATAAAATTTGACAAATGTATTACGTTTTTATGAGGATGATGATGATATATCATTATTATTATTATTATTATTATTATTATTATTATTATTAGTAGTAGTAGTAGTAGTAGTAGTAGCAATATTCTTGTTATTACTATTATTGCTATTATTATTATTTTATTAGTAGTATATTATTTATTATTATTATTATTATTATTATTATTATTATTATTATTACTGTTGTTGTTTGTTGTTGTTGATTATTATTGTTGTTGTTTGCTTGTTATTATTATTATTATTAACACAGATTTTTTCAATTCAGTTTCAAATACAAAAATGGCAGCAGTAAATTATATATTAATCAAAATCACACTAATGCAAAAATATTAACTTAAGTCTCTGAGGTCTGCAGTGTAGGTCTTCCAGTAGATCAGAGAGCTGCTTCATTTCTGAGTCTCCATGTATTTTCCCACTCAGATCCAGGTCTGTTAGCAGTAAGGGGTTTGTTCCCAGAACTTTACTCAGATGATCACAGGCTTCCTCTGCAGCAGAACTTTTCAACAACCTGCCATTGGAGGACACATTACAGTAGTTGTATGACTGATGCTGCAGTATGAAGAAAAAAATAAATATGTTAAATTATTTACAAAAAACTAAATATTATCAGTAAAATGCTCACCTCAGTGTCTTCAGGTTACAGTTCTGATCTTCTTGTAAATCAGTGAGCTCCTTCACTCCAGTGTCTCCAGGATCATTCCCTCTGAGATCCAGCTCTGATAGAAGTGAAGAGGCGTTTGATTTCAGAGCTGAAGCCAGAGCAGCATATCCTTTCTCTATGATGTTAGTATTGCTGAGGCTGAAATAAAAAATATAATAACAATTAAAACAAACACCTTGCTTCAGAATATATATAAATTCAGTTCATTGTTACTTACTAATAAATATTACTGATATTCATAGAAATACCACTGCTACTGCGCAGCTTTTTACGTTTTAATGTTTATAGAGGTTCTGAAAATTTTGAAATTGCAAATTGTGCATTTTGAAATTCGAGGACCTTCTCTTGTACTGTCAGTGCACATAATTTTTCAGTAAAACAACTCACTTGAGTTTTTGTAGCGAGCAGTTTGAAGTGTTTAGTAGTTCACACAGCAGCTCCACTCCTGGGTTTCCTATTTGATTTCCACTCATATCCAGCTTTATCAGGTGTGATGAAGGGTTTAATTTCAAATCTGAAGACAGAGCACCACATCCTATCTCTGTTACACTGCAGTAGGACAGGCTGAAAAGATAAAAAAGCAAAAGGAAAGTTAACTGATATTTTCATGGTTTGGACTCTCTCTCTCTCTCTCTCTCTCTCTCTCTCTCTCCCTCCCTCTCTCTCTCTAACTATCTATGTATCTCTCTCTCTCTCTCTCTCTCTCTCTCTATATATATATATATATATATATATATATATATA
>JBBJLS010072904.1:0-10078 GCA_037577275.1 Bryconaethiops microstoma
CACACACACACACACACACACACACACACACACACACACACACACACACACACACACACACACACACACAGCCCCTCTATCAGTATTCTGAATGTGAGCAAACAGTACAAAGCCATTGTTTTCTGGCCACTTGCCTGTTTGCAACACGGCTGAATTATACAGGAGTGTAACGGATTGAAGTGTCATGCATACATCAAAGCTGGTGAAGAGACTTTTAAAGGAACTCTGCGCATCTTCTACTCAGCACTGAATCGTGACTGAAGGTAAACATAACTGTGTAAAGCTTTTTTTTTCAACTACTTGTCTCGGGGAAAAACTTCCCGAGAGCCTTCCAGTTTATGCAAAAACCTTCTCCAGCACAAGGAGGGATTTCAAGCTGTCAGTTCAGCGTCTGTCAAACGTGTTCAGCCTGGATCCCAACGTCAGTGAGAAGAACAAACAGAGCTGTGAGGGCAACTGGAGTGTCCACTAGTTTGTAGACAGTGGACACCTTTGTCCTCCTTTAGCTGCAGTAACAGCGTCTACTCTTCTGGGAAGGCCTAACACTATTAGATGGAACATTGTTGTGAGGTTCTGATCGTATTCCACCAGAAAAGCTGGACAATGAATGCCAATCCACATCATCCTGAAGGTTTTGGGTGGAGCTCCATAAACTTTGAGAACGTAGTTCCACTGTTCCACTGTTCCACTGTTCCACAGCCCAGAGCTGGGGGGCTTTATACTCCACTACACAGTGTTTAGCGTTGGACATGGTGGCCTTAAGTAAAGTAAAGTGGCCCTTATAGTCCGGTTTCCTCCCACAGTCCTAAGACACGGACATCAGGAGACAGTGCAGGAATGTGTTAATCTGGAAGTCTGGAGACATTTTACATGTAAGCTAATGGACCTGATAGTGCAGGACAAAGCACAACCTCAGCTCATCTGGAGCCGTGCCACGTGCATAAATCAGGCAAACTTCTGACAAGCAGGGAAGTCCCTAAAAAGTTAGCAATGAAAATGCTCCAAGGGAAAAAGAGAGGGAGAATAATTAAAGAGACAGTAAAACAATGCCACACTGAAGTCACAATGAACTCCTGAGCATAAGTAATACATTGAAATAAAATATCAGAGGACATGTTTTATTAATCATAACAGTAATGAGGGAACTGGAAACTGTGTCACATACTTTCACGTTCTGAAGCTCCTTATACAAAATACTCCTTATATAAAATATATGAATTTTTTATGTATGTGAGTAATTTCGTTTAATCCTTTAGAAGCCTTTTCTTGGGGAAGCCTGGTATTACTTGTAGTTCAGGCAATACTTCATTAAGTTAAATCATGAAATCATGTTAAATCAAATCAGAATCTGGCATCGAGAACAAACCAGTTCAAGAAGTAGTTACTACTTTTTTAAACCAAAAAACCCCACTTTTCCATATTCTATAACGTGTTCTATAACGTTCCATAATGTTCCCATTTTTCTTACAAAGAAAGACTAAGGGTTTCTAATATACGAAAGATGTTTCTACAAAATGATAACATGTCTACAGAGCACTAAGACTGAATAAAACCCATCATAGATTAGCCAATCAGAACAGAGCTTTATCCAGAAATGAGATAAGATTCCTAACAAAGGCCCCTAGTGATTCAGGCATGTACGCACAATTCCATAATAGACTCAAATTTTAGAATTTACATTTTAAACCGGGGTTGTGGTCTAGTGGGCAGGATACTTGCCTCTGGACCAAGAGGTCATGGGTTTGAATCCTACCTTCATCATACCACCACTAGGTTCCTGAGCCCCAAGTTGCTCAGGGAGACTGCCCCCTGTAGTCAGGGAATGGAAGTTGCTTTGGAAAAAAGCATCTGTTAAATGTAAAACTGTAGTGCAAAATACAGATTTTGCAAGTCTTTTAAAACACTAAAGCATATGAGACATTTCAACAATAGTCAAAGTCCAGGTGTCTGTCTGTGGCACTCTATGACAGTTGTGGTCCAGAAGTGTTATCCAACCAACATGGATAACCGGGAGCAATTCTTCCATGAAAAATCCCTCCCAAGTGTGTAAAGCTGGAAGAAACTTACTCCAATAGACCTAAAACCATTGCCTCAAAAAACGGCAGCGAACCGTAAATTTATAGTAACACTTTTTTCTCCTAATAACATTGTGACAGTCTGAGTGTGTGAGTTAAAGCTTAGTCACTGACTGTCTGACTGTAATTTTCTATGAAAAATCTCTAGAGGACGGATTCTCCCCGTGACTGTCATGCACTCTGAAAGGGAAGATTTTGGTTTAAGGAGTGAAAATAAGACCCACGTCACTCAGAGGATTTTGAAGAGTCCTAGAGAGAGACAAAGACAGAAGACGGAAGAGCATTGCTTAATGAACACAGACATTTCTATTTAGTATTTGCCCCTCAGGCCTTTTGCAGCTAAGGCAAAAACAGAAAACCCCCAGAAATAAACCGACGCCTACAAAACTAGAGATTCAGTGGCGAAGCCTCGGCAGCTGCAGGGATTCTGAAGGGTGAACATATGGGAATAGTGTTGAAAACGAATGCAAGAGAATTGGTTGTGCATGCTGGAGGTTTATTTTTTCAGCTTTAAATTCCTTTACTACATCAGGCAGATCTGAAGGGATGCAGACTACCAAAGACAAGAGCTGTGTCTTCTGGAAAGGAAATCTTTTTATTTTCTCTGTCATGCATCTGATACACAGAATATAAAGGTGTTCATTGTGTCTATGTAAAACATTTGGCCTGGCATGCCATGTGTGTCTGAGGGCTGCTACGGTACTACATTCGCAACCAAATGTTTGAGAATGTTTAAGGTTTTAAAAGAATAGTTTAGGAAAAAAGCCATTTTCAGTTTTTGGAGTGGATCAGGCAAGACATCTTTGGTATCTGATGTTTGCTTCTTTAGCTGTAAGGATAGAAGCTAATCCTGTCACAATTACATAACCACCTGATCTCAGTTATTTAAGATGACCATAATTATTTTCCAGGGTTGTTAACTTTCATAATTAAACAGAGGGTGAATTGGGTTCATCTTTATCTGTCGGTTTGAGTCAAATCCATGTAAATAAAAGTAAGCAGAACAGCTTACAACACCACCAAAAAAATCTCACTTCTTGATTGGTGCTGTAACACCTTTAGAGGGCAGCAGTGAGTAATGTTTGTTTACTTGAGCTGGAGCAGCGTCTGTTTTGGTTGGGAGCTAATCAGCCTTAAGGCTTGTCCTGTAATTGCTGCGTGCAATGATAAAGACGACTGCTAATATCAATTATTTATGTAGTAATTCACAGCTAAAATGTCATGACTGTAACAGGCCTAGACATCAGATTCCCACTGTACAAAACACACACCAAAATCATCACACAAACCATGTTGGGTTGATTAGTAAACAGACTCGCTTACGTGGTTTCTGTCACTGTATGACACAGTTATGGAGGAAAATGTAATAAAGAACAATTTAAAACAACAGGCTACTGTTTTTATGGGGAAAAAATCAGAATATAGGGCAAAAACAGAAGATTTCTTGATGTTGCTCCTGATAATGACTACGGACTATCAGTTTTCTCTTCCAACATTATTTACCTCTGGACTCTTAGTGAAACCAACTCTGTTAGCCATAGAAGGCCCGTCTGTCTATAATCTTGTTCATTGAGGCCACACAGTGGTTAATTAACACTTCAGTATTCATATATCAGTTACATGCGACTCTTAATGTGATAACATTGTGAGTGAAGTGTTTAACGGTTCAACTACATTCTCAAAGGATTCATGGGATAATTCCACTATTTTCTTAATTCTGACAAGCTGTGAGTGGTAATGCTGTACCATTATACGAATGAATCCACAAAAACCAGATTTAGCGAACTACTGGTTTAGATTAAAGTAAATGAATACAGCCATGCATTTACATCATTCAACAGACACTTTTATCCGAATCGACTTCCATTCCCTAACTACAGGGGGGAATCTTCCTGGAGCAACTCGGGGTTAAGGGTTTTGCTCAGGAACCCAGTGGTGGTATGATGAAGGTAGGATTCGAACCCATGACCTCTTGATCCAGGAGAAAGTATCCTATCCACTAGGCTCCACCCCCCCATGCCTATTTTGCTGCTTCAGTTTTTTTCAGTGGTTCCTGTACCACTCTATTTTTGCTGATGACAATGGAATTGTTAATTTTGTACAGTTTAGGTTCAGTGACCACGAACAGTGTCTGGTAAATGAAGCAAATGTACCCTTCAGATGTGACTGTTAAGCTGCAGAAATACAAAGAAATGATCCGCAGGCCAGATTTAAGGATACACTGTAATATAACAGGCCATATACAGCCATCTATGGTCTGTGGGCCGATGGTAGGAGACCCCTGTTTTAATGTCATGGTATGTACCAAAGTATTGTTTGGAGACAATTTCTGGTGTTCTGGTCAGATTAGGTCCTAAAATGTTTTTTTCCTGATTTTCCCAAAGAACCTGGTGAGGCTGGTGAAATGTGGGCAAAGTGATCTTTAGCAAAAATCTGTAGTAATCTTTTATTATGGCTTATTAAACAACACATGACTGTCCATTCTACTGATGAATATCAGTTCTGCTGGAAACATGGGCATGCTACCATCCTGAGACTCATTAATCAGTTTTCAATTAGTGCCAGTTGCCGAATGACTGCCCAGAAAAATATCACATCAATTAATACAGTAATAACTGTCATTAACTCATCAGTTGATGAAAGTGAACCTACAAAATGTCTCTGAGAATGTCGTATTCTTCAGTGAGTTATTTTCATGAACAGTTGACTGTTATTTCTATTTAGAAAGTAGAGTAGATTGGTTGACCTTTACAGAACATTGACAAATATTTGTTTGAGCCCACTGAGGATTATGCTATTTTTATACATGTAGTATTTGTCTTATTGGCTCATGCTGGCATGGTGTCAAAATTGGTATAATTTTTATAATCATTTATAATCATATCACTCAGGATGGATATTAATACCAAGGTTGCGCTGGAAATGAAGGCTATTTAGTGGCAGATTTTCATAAGGCTGAAAAAGGCCTGGCAGCATGAACGCGCCGGCTCTTACCAAGCCATTTATGGTTAAGGATGGCTGAAAGCGATTATTTTTAATTAACAAACAGAGAGACACGTCTCGTTTTCATTTTTAACTGGCCTTAGCTTTCGTTTCCTGAATCTGCTGTGTGGTTTGCTCCGTGTTTCTTTCTCTGTGTTTGTGTTTCTGTGCTTTTTGACTTTTTTCAGCCTCCAAGCCCATGACGTTACAGACTCTGTCTCCGACACACATTTCTAAGGCGACTCGACCGTCCTCTTGTCTCTCTCTCCATATATTACAGAGGGAACTCGACCACAAAAATAGATTTTTCAATCAATTCTCGGCCCCGATCATCTGATCGATGAGCTGTGTGCAAACGCACTTAAAGAGATCTTAACGGATATTAAAACCATGCCCACTTTTCAAACTGTAGGAAAAGAAGAGGCGCCAAATTCCAGCTTTATAAAGAACAATAGAAATAAAACTTAAGAAGAACAACAGTCTCTGGGTGAATGGGTGCAGATGGACTAGCCTGGCTTTGATATTCCGTCTCGATTATCATGTTCTCCTTCTTTGGCTTGATCTTTTTCTCTCAGACTTTGGTAGGACTTCCGTCTTCCTGGTCATGGTCTTAACTTATCTTAGAATACATACTAATTGAAAAGGTTGGCTCTGTTTCAGTCTAGGCTCTTCTCTGGTATCACGAGGCCCCTGAGACACAAACGCTGGAATGAGTGTATAAGATTTTACTATGGACAGAAGTGTACTGATACATTGCGGAATAAGAAATGCATGACTGTTGGTCTTGTTTACACTGTTAACTCTTGAACAGGAAAGTATCTCTCAGCAAAACAAGTCCAAATATGGTACACATGAACTGAGCAGGATGTGATTATTCTTACTGTGACAACACACAAAGAATGACTACAACACGGTCACTGTACTCGAAATGTCAGAAACACTGCTCTGCTGTGTGCCTTCACTCCTTTTACTGAAGTCGAGTCAGGGCTGTGGAAATAATTAACAGGCTTCTTCATCTGAAAGTGCTAGCATGGCCAACCGTGAATGAATGCCAGAAGATCTTGGCTGGCATGAGCTCTATAATCACATTTACCTAATGCTAACTGTTAGTAGCTTTCGTTCGCTATCATTATCATCTTCAGGGTTCATGGGGGAAGTGCTGCTTTAGAAGAAGCCAAAGGTCGTGAAGTTGGATGCGCTACATCATGCTAACCCAATTGACAAAATGGACGACTAAAGCCCTGGCATGCCGCCATTTCATCCACTTTCTTTTCCAGGAATCCGATTCTGGCTCGGTGAAAAAAAACTTTCTCCAGACATCTTATCATTAATCAATAGGAAATTTCATTTTCTGGCACCCTTACGTTATCCAACAGATAGCCAAGCCCTGTGAATCCCATTTTTCTTCTCATTACAGCGCTAACTGATTTCTACTAAGATCTACTGCTCTTCTGAAGAAGCTCTGAGGCACGACAGGCTGCCATGAAATCAATGCTGAACTCTGAAGACTTTCTGTGTCTGAATAAAAGCTCATCTCTCAGCAGAACCTCTCTTAAGCAATCTAAGTGTAAAACGCATCGACCATAAAGACACGAACGCATGCAGGGAAAGTTTAAGAGGCTTGATACTGATACTGACAGTTTCACTCCAAATGCTGAAACACTCCACGCACTAGTTCTTCAAGAGGGTGCACCTAAACGAAACGGAATGCTAAAGGTATTGCATTTATTCCACTTGGACTTTTTCAGTTCAATTCACAAATAAAGAAATGTAACCGCAAAGTCATTCGTCTTCAAGGAGAGCAGCTAAAATTGCAACCTTCTGACACCTTCCTTCAAAAGTATACAAGCATTTGTCATGATGATAAAAGTGGCACAACTGTCCACTAGTTTTCCTAAACCTCAGGTATTGATGGATGGGGCTCCAAGAGATGCACTGCGAAACCAGGAAATCAAGGAAAATTAAGGCGAAAAGTGCACAGATTAGGAGTTAAAACTACTGAATTTCCCCCTTACTTTTTCAAATTTGGCCCTTAAATAATAGAACCTCTTGAACTAATGCCTTACGTTTATGACTAAGGGGTTTCACACTCATGGCTTAAATCCATTTATAAGGTAAAATGAAGGAATCGGTTCACAAACTTAATGGTCACCTAATTCAAATGAAGGGGTTTGGTGTATTTTCAGGGTTGATTAAAGGAGGGTTAAGCACATTTTGAGGACATTGTGTTTCATAGTGATGGTCTCTTCACGAGTTTCGGAGGCAACACACGCCAGCCCTCATCCTCCCAGTGCTGGTAGCACAGTGTTATACACTAACTAATGGATGGAAATCAGGAGAAAAATGGGCAACCAGAAACAAAAACGTAATCTCAAATCTTGCTTGTGTGGTTTCTGACCATGTATGACTAACTATGCTAAGTCCATTAGTGTAGAAAACAATTTGTTATCCAGTGTCTGAAACTAAAAAAGCAAATCTATAAAGGCTGGCTCTGAGTTTAGTTTACTTTTGCTTAGATCCTCTCAAGGCTGCCTTGGTGAACCTAGTGCTCAGTACTAATGAGTAGTTTCAGCATGAAGAACAGATGTGGACCACTAAGCACTGATGTACGTCGCTCTGGATAAGAGCGCCTGCCAAATGCCATAAACGTAAATGAAAAGGTAAACGAAAGGTAAAACAGTCGCAGGATGAAAAAAGAAGAACAATAATCATAGCAGGATGATAAACTTCTGTTTCACTATAAAAAACCTGGGATCCGCTCCCCTTTTTAACTGCCTCTTAGTCGGATTATCCTAGTGCTGGGCCTCACGTGGTCTTATTGCATGGGAGGGAAATCAAGCCATCGCTTTAATGACGTGTCTCTTTTCATATAAACTCCTTATCCTACCAAAAGGCTTCAGTCAGTGATTCATGCTTGAGCCAGCTGCTGGTCTGAGTCTGCATGGGCGACAGCGTTTAGAGTGTAAGCTGTCGATTACAGGCCTGGAACGAAGAGCACCATCTTGTATTAATGAGCTGACAGAGCTTGTGAATGGAAGCCTCTCCGAGACCCCTTTGTTCTCTCTGCACCGCGCTCAGAGATGAACTGAGATCTGAATGGAGGCACAAACATTAAGAGCTGGACGAGAGAGGCGGGGGTCTCTCCCCTGCCCCGCTGCGAGGCAGGCTGGTAATCAGGCAGGGGAAGAAATGGACAACTCAGAGTCTCAGTCTCAGTCAGACTTTAGGGAGCAGCAGTAATAAGACACTGTAGCCGAGGGTGTTTACTTATTCATTTATCTGTTTGCTGCTTCATTCAGGATTTGTCTGCTCTTCCAAGTGCTTCTGTCAGAACAAAACCATGTCCCTGTTTACCTGTTCGCATAATTAAAAACCAGCAGCTGTTCCTTCATTGTGTCTTAACAGACCATGAGAAATGGTTTAGATAAATAGACACATACATACATAGATAGATAGATAGATAGATATGATGTATAGATGGATAGATGGATAGATAGATGGATAGATGGATAGATAGATAGATAGATATGATGGATATACAACCATGGAAAAAAATAAGAGAACATTTTTCCCTTTTTTTCTGTTCACTGTTTGCAGTTTGGTAGAGGAGGGATAATGGGTTTTTCGGGGTTTGGGCTTGGACCATTAGTTCCATTGAAGGGTGACGTTAAGGCTATTCAAAGAAATTGCGGCAGCAGGTTCCAGAAGGTCCTTTCTTGCTCCAAAACAAGGTCCATAAAGATATGTTTTGATGTGTCTGTTATAGAGGAACCCTAGTGTTCTGTATAAAGCTCTGTCAAAACGTCATATTTGAGTTTACTCCCTGCAGAGGATGCATACTCATTTTCAATTCGAAATTCAGCAAAACAAGGCATTTGACTGGGGATATTTAAACTTTTGCATATGACTGTATATATACCAAACTGAGCTGTAGAGATCGAGATTAATGGTTAAATGCGCAAATAATAAATATGTACACATATACATTGTATAATTCTGTAGCTAAGGAGTAGTACCCCTACATCTAAACCCTTCTTTTTGTTCTTTAGTTCTTTATTCAAGCATTTGAGGTAAAAAACACTTGTGAGGACCAACAAAACCACCCAAGTTCTGTGGAGCTCAATTTTGCGTTCCTTTATAAACTTACCAATTTCGTGATGCCTGCTTTTATTAATTGCTGTCCAAACGAAACCTTGTATATGGGAATGTAATTTTCTCCCATTTATGTAATTAAATGATGTTAAAAATTAAACGTTAAACCTTAACAGTCGTAGCATACCTAAAATAACTTAGAAAAAAACCTAGTGACATTTTGGCAGAGTATGTATATGTATAGATACATACAGACTTTTGTGTGCATCTACATGTAATCGTTTATACACAATCTGAGCATCTCCATCTCTGTGACTGAGTGGCAGTCAATTGTGCAGCATTCACTTTTCCATATGTCACGCCATGTTCCTCCGTGAGCCCTCTGGAGCACAAGAGAAAATAAACAATAACCTCCTCCATCAGCTTGTAGGTATGACTGAGACAGTACGCCTGTTTTTTCAGTCTTATTGCTCGCAGTGGTCGGAGGTCTTTGTTTGTCCATCTCCTCACACAGGGCGGGATGGGGGAGGGTCAGGTGGCAGAGGTTTGGCACATGGTTCTGACGAATGGTGGTGGCAGGTGCCTCGCATCTCAACGAGCGTCCTTATTAGCATCACAAAACACACGAATTAATCTCCATGCGGGGTCACAGCCAATGGGGGGGTGACACTACTAATATAATATTTTATTCTTCTATCTTGGCAAACTGTATTATTTAAACATAAAAAAGAGCAGAACAGTATTATGTGGGAAGTTATCAGAAGTGTGTATACAGAAATGTTTACATATAATATACAGCCATGGAAAAAAATAAGAGACCACTTTTCCCTTTTTTTCTGTTCATTGTTTGTGCAATTTGTGGCAGTGTGTGTGTGTGTGTGTGTGTGTGTGTGTGTGTGTGTGTGTGTGTGTGTGTGTGTGTGTGTGTG
>JBBJLS010072905.1:0-10076 GCA_037577275.1 Bryconaethiops microstoma
AAATCACTTGCACTAATAGACATTTTATAGACATTTTATTTTATTTGATCTGATATTGTTATTGTACTCTGTTAAAAATAGTTATTTAGTTATTTTTTTATATTTATTCCTCTTTTTCCCTTTGCTGCATTGAGCATGTTCATGACAAAAGAATTTCCCTTGGGATGAATAAAGTTCTTTCTTATCTTATCTTATATATATATATATATATATATATATATATATATATACATATATATACATACATACATATATATACACTGCATACTTATATATATATACTAATGCATTCTCAGTCTTCACACAGTAAAAAGCAAATGGATAGACTGTTTTGGTGTCCTACTTTAGCCACACAGAGCAAATTCTTTAACATGAATTTATTGAATGATATTAACTTCTTGCTAACTTTCAACAGCACACTGGGCTGGACTGAGGATGATACTTTCCTCAGCAGATACCCTCACACAGTCATCCGCCAGTGACGCTTTTTTGGAACAGGTAAGCAACAGTCATATCAGCTAATATTCCTTTCATTTGATCAAGTGTAGGACTGTTATGATTTTTAGTTGAAATGCATTATACCGTTAGATGAATAATGAATCTGTGCTTTAGCAGAGTGGCCATGGGTCATAATAAAGCTGCCTTTAGCAGTCTGTACATTACCTGCAAGCGGGAGCTGATAACTTCCAGCTTTTGTGTGCACCATTGAAAGAGAAAACTCACATCAACAGGATCTCACACATACGTAAGATATGCAAAATTTGAGGTTTCAATTATCAAGATCTAGGGTAACTAGTTTGGCAAATAGCTACCAGGCTAACAGGCTCCAGTAACATTCAGAGCGAGGCTTTAAAACATTATAAAACACTTAGAGTTGCTATGTATATATATATATATATAGTATTTTACTGATTGCCTTGCACACTTGGGCTGATGAAAGTATAATCAAATTAACACCATGACTACTTCTTCTTCTCGAATGTTCATGATTATATGGCAATATTTTAGTGTTAGGAACAGTGTTAGGAATTATCCACGTTTTAAAATGTATATCGAAGTATTCAGTTGCATTTACTGATAAGTACAGATCCCATGATAATGTATTTTTGATAACATAATTCTTCTGATGATATCAAAGTAAGAAAATGCACAAATGCACAAAGAAAATGCCTCATGCACAAATTTAGATACATTTTTATAGTGTATATACATTATGTATCCAAAAGTAAGTGGACACGTGACCACTAAACCTATATGGTGTTTTTGGAAGCTTGCATGCTGTTGCATTAACATTACCCTTCATTGGAACTAAAGGGCCTAATCCAAACCCTGAAAAAATATCCAGACCATTATACCACCTCCACCAAACATTATGTTGGCTTTATCCATTTTGGTTGGTAGAGTTCTTCTAGCATCATCCAAACCATTTATCCCTTAGACTGCCAGATAGTGTGGTCTGACTCATCGCTCAAGTGAACATGTTTACACTGTTCTGTATTCCAGTGGAGCTCTGCTTTGCACCTTATCCCAGTATGCCATTGCACATAGTGATCTTAGGCTTGTGTGCAGCTGCTCAGCCATGGAAACCCATTTTATGAAGCTCCCAACACACAGTGCGAAGTGATGGTGTTTCCAGAGGCAGTTTGAGTGATGCAAACAAAGATATTGATGTCTATGTTCCTTGTGCTGCAGCTCTTTGTGACCCCACACTGTGGGTTTGCCTAGTTTACTGCTCACTGCCTGAGCTGTTGTTGCTCCTAGACCAGCATTTCTTTATTCAGGTCCTGGAAAAACCCTGTCCTGCACATTTGTGAATGTTTTCACTGTTTCCCAAACACCTGATCCAACTAATCAGCTCATTAACAACCCCTCACTGAGCTAAAGCAGTCAAAGCAGGGAAAACACTAAAATGTGCAGGCCAGGGGGCCTCCAGGACACTTCCATTACACAGTAATAGAATTTACATTTAGTCATATGGCCTAAAGTATGTGGACACCCTTCCAATATATTGCAATTAAATGTTTCATCCTTACCACATTAGGCATAAGACCATGCAAGTCACTGAGATCTTTAAATGGAGTCTTATTATTGTCCAATAGAATCTTTAAAAGTCTTTGAATAGTTTTTTGTAAACAATACAAAAAACACAAACAAAAACAAACATTCTAATAATCAGTGAGTTTCTCAATGACTAATATGTTGGCCCTAATCAAGTTCTGATTTTGGCTTTTCATATTATGTTTTGATTTATATTTCTTACAGCTTAAGGAGAAAATGGTTAAAAAACCTCTACATAGCAACATTACACTGCATCTAAAGTACATTTCAAAAAAGAAGAATAAGACGCCTTTAGATGTACAGCCAACAGGGCCCTGTTAGGTCTCGTCGCATTCTTTTCTGATTCTTTTCTGATTCTCTGTGAACAAGATTCAACAGTAAAGCTGCATGGAAATGATGTGAAAGATTTTATAGTGTGACAGTGTGAAGCTAGTAAAATCTCCATGCATTGTGGATGGAGTACCGAAAGACCACCTGGAAATTTAATGCATGAAAATGACTTGAGTATGAAAAAGGATTTTTACCGCAGAACAACTCTGTTGTGTTTCCGCTCCTTTACTGTACACAAACCTTCTGCTGAGTTCTGTTGTTTAATAGCTAAAGGTCCTGTTTAATGGTTAAAGCTGAACTCCTGTATGTGCAGGAGTGTGTCTCCTTAAAGAGCCTGTATACATATTTATGCTTGGAATATCATGTAATGTAATTTAATGATTCTGGATACGACTGTCTAATAATGACATGCTGTATAATAATGAATACTGCATATTTAAAGATAGCTTATAGGCACGGCTTATTGCCAGAACTCATGAATGGCTTATTGCCAGAACAACATACATACTAATCCTTTTTTTTTCTTTGAGCCAAGGTCTGTCTCTCTTTTAAACCTGCATGAGATTTGCCACCTGTATCGTTTTGGTTTAGGGTGAGTTGTTTGTCACAGTGTAATAACGCAGTCATAATATATGTAATAGTGTATGTTATAATACAATAAAATGTTAAGTTGTAATGTTATAATGGTGTTATAATATTATAGTATGTTATCTTCTAATCTTACAATACTGTTATGCTGTTATAATGTTGCAATGGTGTGATAATGTTATATGTTATAAGGTTATAATGTTGTAATGCTATATGTTATAATGCTTTTATAATAATGTTATATTATAATACTGTTATAATGTTAGCACTGTCTGAGTGTAATATGTTTAACATCAGACCTCAAAGAATGCAGATGGAAAACATTGCTTATTGTGCACTGACCCTGACTGATGGAATGATTTATTAATATTTTCAGTCATAAATAACTAAATAAATTTGAGTGGATTTCTGAAAGCTTGATGTCAATCTGTCTAGGCAAAAGTAAAACAGTAAACCAGTATGGCTTTAATGTACAGGTTGTATGCAAAGGTTTGAACACACCAGTCAGATCTTGCATAGATTTTCCAAGAGAAAATAAGTGAATGTATAAACATACCAGATTTCAAAATTTTAGCTTAAGCGGTTTTTGAGATATTGGAATGTGTTGGTCACAGCGCCCCTATGGAGGACATTTTACAAAAAAGAATATAGTAGTGATTCTGAATGTCAAATTTTGTAAAGTTTGGCTAGTGAGACACTAGACTTAGGAATCGTTATTTACTAGGTGGATTTAGGGGGCACTAGTGGTGGCAGCTGGTGGCTTACAGGTTAGAGAGTTGCCCCTGCGATCAGAAGGTCTTGGGTGCGATTCCCAGGACTGCTAGTCGTATGACTGAGGTTCCCTTAAATAAGTTACCATACACAAACACTCCCCACACACTGCTCCCCTTGTTGGTGGCAGCCCACTGCTTCACTTGGTGAATGGGTTAAATGTAGAGAAAGAATTTCACACTGTTCACACCGTGTGTGTTGGTGTGTTCACATGTGACAAATGGTTCAGTTTCACTTTTTTAACTTCACTGTATTGGGCAAGTGCACAGTTATAGGCTGTAGTTCATTTTATGTTGTGTATAATTTCACACAATACCACGTGCCACCGCCATGTCAGTGCTGTTCTGAGAACTCATCCAAATAATATCTGGTCAGCGGTGGTCCTACGATGCCTTTTGATTGATGGTCAGGGTGGGTGAGGCTGATATTTTGCGCAGTAATAAAAGGGCTACAGTCTTTAACTGCACCTCCTCTATGCACTTGCAGCTGGTGGCCTAGGGGTCATGTGGGACAGCTAATGGTTAGGTAGTGGTTAGGGAGTTGCCCCTGCAATCAGAAGGTTGTGGGTTCAAGTCCCAAGACTGCTAGTGGCACCACTGAGGTTCTCTTGCGCAAGGTACCATCCCCACACACCGTTCCCTCCTGACTGCCCCCTGCTTCACTTGGTGAATGGGTTAAATGTAGAGAAGGAATTCCTGTGGGGTGTTCACACATGACAAAATCTTCACTAGCTGTTTCTAATAACATGGCAAGTGAATGTCAGTATCTGTTATGTTGTACACCCCTTCCTTGTCTATATATTGCTTCTTGGCAAGAGCAAGTTAAACAAGTAAATAAATAAATGGAAATTGATCCACATCAATTTCCACTTTTTGTTTTACCTTCAAGTTGCCTGAACCAGCATCAGTAAAAAGGCTAATA
Organism: Bryconaethiops microstoma; assembly: GCA_037577275.1. NCBI lineage: Eukaryota > Metazoa > Chordata > Actinopteri > Characiformes > Alestidae > Bryconaethiops > Bryconaethiops microstoma. The sequence goes on from JBBJLS010072905.1 coordinate 4,669, forward strand.
GGTTTGATTTTATAAATAAAATGATTCACCACATTAAAAAGACTTCACTCTTGTTGGGGACGTCTTGTGTCTCAGAATGTGTAAGAGCTGGAGAGCAGTAACTGATGAGATGCAAATATTCCCACCACAAATACAACTCTGTTAAATCAGCTTAACAAATTAACATTTGCTGACTGTGAGGAATGGAGCGCTTCAAAAATGCACTTCAACAGAGAGCTTTAAATAAAGATTGAAATAAATGAACAAAGCTGCAGTGGCAACAAAATGAAAAATAAAACAAGTATAAAAAAAGACCATGGTGCAAGAGGGTTGTTCGCAACATTAGTCACAACGTGACAGGCAGATTCAGGACAGGTGTGGGTGACCAGGACAGCCTCACCTTTTGGGTGACACATCCAGGCAAAGTGTAGAATAATGATAGCACAGAGTAGGCTAGCAGAGCTACATGGCTAATGCTGCTACAGAACTGATATGACATGACATGAAACATGCAATAGTCTTACCATGTGCACTGTTGTGTGCAGTTTTCTACTAAGGTGCTTAATAATTTCCTTAATAATATCTTATCTTTAATATCATAGTCTTAACCTGTGAAATGTGACCTCTATTACATGCAATAACATGAAAATATACAGTTGCAATGAATGAACAGGTTATTGATTTCATTGACTTTACAGGTCAGTGGTACACACCCCCTGCACGTCTGGGTTCTCTTGAATAGATCAGAATCAGAATCAGAAAACTTTGTCATTCCTGGAGGAAATCGCTTATGTTCCTACTGCACAGACCCACAGGGACACAGATACAAGAACAATATCAAATATAAAGTCTAAATAAATCCAATAAACACTTGAGGAGCAGTGGACTCATAGTTATTCGATGTAAGACATGGACACTTTAATATTAAAAATGAAAATAACTAGAACCTTATTTCTGTTTATCTTGAATGAGATATGGACGTTCATATGTAACTGGTTGTATACTGTTTGTGCTTGTTTTTGGACAAAATTAAAGTCTCATTGTATTTTCACATTTTAATGGCCTCTAATATAACCTTGGAAGAAGTCTTTTAACATTTTTATCTGTTCAGATGTCATTGTATCATCTGTTCAGAGCCCATCTCCTCAATCTTCTTGCACTACTACCTACATAAAGATTTTAGCACTTAAAACTCTCCTCTGGTTCTCACACTGTCCTGACACTTGAGTGTCTCCTCATGTTGTAAGTTGCTTTGGATAAAAGGGTCTATATAAGGTAATGTAATGTAATGTAAAGTCATTTTCACCTGATCAGTAACATTACGACACTAAACGTCAGAAGAAAGGAGAATTTTAATTGTTGCATTACTGTAAAAGTAATGTGAGTGAAATGAGCTTCTTAAGGTTATGTGTCAAAGAAGAGGCACAACAAGGTAATGTCAATATAACAGCCAGCCTTTATAAAATAGATATATTCAAATAAACACATATGTTTAACAAGTAATGAATTAACAAGTAATTAAATTACTAATAAAAGTCATTATCAAGTATTTTTCTGTGAAGCAGTGCAGTTTTAAAAACTTAAATAAATACAGAATTTGCCATTGAATGATTGTGCATATACAGTCTTATAAAGTAAATGTGTATATAAAGTGTATATGTATATACAAAGTAGTCTTTTATTTAACAGAAATGTGTATACTTGTTTTATATAACAGTGCAAAGGGTGTTCTTTATTAAACAGTGAAACAGTGAGATTTTAATGATCTGCATTGTAGAATCTGTTCTCTTGAGTGTGATCCTTTTTATTCCAACAGCATTGAAAATGCTAGTTTTTTGTTGTTACATTTTTGCAGATTTAATAATATAACATTTAATTTCCTTATATTAATGTTATCTGTTGGAAAAACTTAAGTACAAACATATTTGAAAGGCTGTAAGTGATCAATTCGCAAAGATCCATTGTCAAATCTATGGCTTGAACAAATTACCCCACAGAGCTCCTGTACCAGAGAGCATAAGTAGCTTCACTCATAATTGCCCCCTCCATGCCCCCCACCAACCATGCCCCCCCTGCCCCAATCCACTGGTTTGTCCAATGATGTTAGAGGCAGTTTGAAAAAATGTAGTGGTGCTGCATGTGGCTCAAAGATACATTCTAGCTAGACAGGGTGGGAATTTCCAATGACTATATTTGGCCAAAAATGAGGCAAAAGTCAACCTTATTGAATTCACCTGCAGTGTTTCACCATTGTAAATGTCTACAGCTGAGGGAGAAATGCTGTGGACGTGGATGCTGGAATACCTCTCAGTTCTCGCGACAGAACTGGTGTTTCTATGAAGCTGAGCAGTCACCATGTTCCTGAAATCAGTGTCCTTAAGAGCCGATGTTTGTTATGTCAGTAAATCTCATCTTGTGAGAAGCACTCGTGGAAAGGAAGAAGGCTAGGCAGAAATTGCCCTTGAATATGACAGTGAGATTATTTTTTCATCATTTTAATATTTTCTTTCATGAGTAGAGACTTAACCTCAAGCAACCTATGTCTGTGTTTGTTGCAAAATGATTGCATCAGGTGTTGCTCCAGGAAAGGCAAGTTCTGGTTCTTGCAGGAGGTCACAGATGTTCAAGCCCCCTTAAGAAAAACCTTTGCAAAGATCTGACCACCAGCTCAAATCTAAAGAAGCCTCTTCCGTGATCCCGAGGCACCACAGAAGCCTCTGTCAAGGCTCTTATGGCCGGATCTCGAGCACATCAGTTTTTCAGAAGTGAGTGGAATTATGCTCTTCCTGTTTTTTCAGATTCCTTTGTATTCATGACGGTTGCCACAAAAACTCACTGTAGATTAGTACCTCTGTTTCTGAGGTGCTTTGTAAAAGCAGACCCTGTTGTCTAAAGTGGCTGTCCATCACACGTTGGTTCTTTTTTATAGCTCGCAGTAAGTCATACTGCATTCTTAACCACATTCACAAATCACCATAATGCTAGATTACTAGATTTATGTGAAGTTTTGGAGACTCGTTAACAAAACTGATTTGGGTCAATATTGACTGAGTTTGTTAGCCATATTGGCCTAATAGCTCCAGTGCAAAACCACAGAAAATTTGGACTCTGAAAATGGGATAAGTGGCTGCTGGGCTTAAATGATATACAGATATTAAGTTGCAATTGGCAGGATAAGATTTGCTTCCTAACTTTCAGTTTTTATACAATTTGTGCTTTTTGTACAAAATACAATTTTCAGTTCAGATTCAAACTGATAGAACTCTTTGATATTGATGAAATAGGAAGTTTTCCTTCAGACTGAAATATTAGTTTGGGGTGATATGAATTAACACAATCAATTAGAGCCCCCCCCTTCTGGATGTCTGCTAACCTAAGCAATAATTTAAATTTAACATTCATTAAACCATAACAATCTAAAGCAGATCATTAAAGAATGTCTTAAAAATATATGTTTATAGAATGCTGAATGTGGAATATTCGTGTGTTTAGTGTTTTCAATGTATTTTAAAATATAATCATCCAACATTGTTGGCTTTAAAGTGTCTCCCATCCAAAGAAACATGTGTGTTACTAAGGGTAACACTGGGAAGCAGCACTTTTAAATAAATATGAAGGGAAAGAGTAGATCTGGTCCAGCAGAGAGGTTCCACAGCAGGAATTGGTGTGAATATCAGACAGCCCTGAGGCTGTGAAGCTTCAGGCAGTAACTTATATACAGCTCAACAAAATGACAAAGCAGGTGTTGGATAATTTTAGAGCACACAGTGATGTGATCATAGAGTGAATAGAGTCTCAGACAGGCTTAGACATAAACGCTTAAATAAAAAGGGCATATTTTGTTTTTTTATGAGAGCCACGACACACCAAGCCCTGTAGGGAACTGTCAGGCCATCGATGACACCCTTCACTTCTAATAATAATAATAATAATAATAATAATAATAATAATACTTTACATATAGTGCCTTTGCAAACCCAAGTATGCTAAACAATAAAGATGAACAGAAACAAAATATACACACACACACAAACACACGCGCACACACACACACACAGAGTTTTCCAAGTACCATATACTACAGTATTGATGGTGTTATGCTGAACCGAGGATAATGCAAAGGATAATTTGCATTGATCTTGTTCATTGTATTGGTCATTGATTTGATGTTGGAAATTCAGCCATGCTGAGCACTCATCTAGTGATGACTCAGCAGTTCAGGTGTTGTTCAGAGTTCGCATTTTTTTGTTAGATGATTAAATTATAAGCAGAGGTGGACAAAGTACCTAACTTCATTACTTAAGTGAAAGTACAGATCCAGTCAAATGTTACTCCAATACAAGTGAAAGTCATACAGTCAAATTTCACTTAAGTTAAAGTACTGAAGTACTTGCTTTCAAAAATTCTTAAGTATTAAAAGTACACATTTCACTGCATTGCTGATTTATTGCCACCACACTTACAATACCTAATGCATCTAACTTGCTTGTAGAACATGTAGCATTAAGAATAAGGTAGAATGTTACAGAACAAAAAACAACCCGGATTGACAAAGAAAACTAGTCTTTTTTATTAATTGTACACCACACACCTACACAAAAGGTCTGTGTGTATGTACTACATATTTGAATGAAATTGACAACCAAACTGCTCTAAATGCAGCTGGAATGGCACACACACTTAAAACAATAGAAATTTTTTATCATTTCCGTAAAATTAAACTTCGCCGTGGATGCGGGCATGAAGAGTCTCCGTCTCCGTCTCCGTCCATTCTCCCGCCAGACTGACTCTGTTTAAGAAATGCTGGCATTGCAGTGTTACAGCATACAGACGTGACGTAACAATACTGGTGATTTCTGATTGGCTGTCATCTGCTAAAAACCAATCACGTTTTAGAAAAGTGAGACAGTAACACCCACTTTCAGAACTGAAGGTAAGGAGTAGCGAGAACCTTGATAGAATTGAAAAATACGGTTTTGTCTTTCATATGTAGTGAAGTGAAAGTTATAATACTCAAAAACTGTACTTAAGTACAGTACTCAAGTAAATGTACTTCGTTACTGTCCACCTCTGCTTATAAGGCTTATTGGTTTCCAACAAAGTAGTTTGGAATCCCTGAAAGGCTGTTGTTAATGTTCTGTTAAGTCTATTTTTAGTTGCGGTTTTACCTTTAAAATTAGATAACATGATAATGGGTAGATTATTAAATTAATACTACACTTAAATATCATACCACCCATTAGTTCACCTTGAATATCTTCATATATCAGGTGAATTAGCTAAATGAGTAGAGACTAGAATAGTTTGAGGTAAAGCAAACTGTCTCCAGATGGGAATTCCCATCATGATATATATGGGGTGCCGTTTGTAAAATCAGCTTAACAATTTTAGAGGTGTTAATTTTTCACCATTTAGCACAATTTTCTCAC
>JBBJLS010072906.1:0-10076 GCA_037577275.1 Bryconaethiops microstoma
CTCTCTCTTTCTCTCTCTCTCTGTCTCTCTCTTTCTCTCTCTCTCTCTCTGTCTCTCTCTTTCTCTCTCTCTCTCTCTGTCTCTCTCTTTCTCTCTCTCTGTCTCTCTGTCTCTCTCTCTCTCTGTCGCTCTCTCTCTTTCTCTCTCTGTCTCTCTCTTTCTCTCTCTCTGTCTCCCTCTTTCTCTCTCTCTCTCTGTCTCTCTCTGTCTATCTCTCTCTCTCTGTTGCTCTCTCTTTCTCTCTCTCTCTCTTTCTCTATCTCTCTCTGTCGCTCTCTCTCTTTCTCTCTCTCTCTCTTTCTCTCTATCTCTCTCTCTTTCTTTCTCTCTCTCTCTCTCTCTTTATCTCTCTCTCTCTCTCTCTCTGTGTCTCTCTCTCTCTCTCTCTCTCCATCAGTGTATGTTTTTATTTGTGTCTCCCCTCACGAGGACACGGTTATGTCAGCCGTTGCAGCACGGTCCATTTTAGTGGGCTCTGGCGAGAGTAAGCGGGGGGATTGATGACCACCAGCGGTCACTTGGCTGGAAAACCCATCCGTCTGAGACGTAAAGGAGGTAAGGTTTTCGGAACCCCCCCGCGGCGGCGCGGCGGTGTGTGGGAGCGCGGCTGTGCGGAGGCAGCAGGGCCCAAGGCGATGACAAGGCGATCACATTGCACATGTCAAATATAAATTGCTTTGACCTTTTTTTTTCCTCTTCGACTCGTGCCTCTGTGTCAGCAGGGGACGTTTTTAATATGAACCCGAAAATAGTGCTAAAGTCTGCAAAAAAATGGAAGAGGGGTGGACGGAGGAGGAAAAAAAACAAAGGCGTGGCCCCACAGCCCCCCTCACCAGTGGAGCGCACCTTGTTTCATGCTGGTTCCCTGTAGAACCTGACCTTGAAATGTAAAAATTGACTGGAGGAATTGAATTGCATCTTTCTACATAATAAACACACAACCATAGCACCGCGTTTCACAAGGTCCGATTGAGGCGAAGCAAATTGTGCTTATGGAGCAAACGAGAGACGTTCCACAACACTGAGTCCAATTACAAATAGTGAGCCGTATTTATTTACGGGAATGATAGTTTTGGTCAGAAGGAGTGACGAGCACTTCTCTGAATGAAAGGTCGTCCATAATCTCTCTCTATATAGATTCATATCCTTTTCATTTGTGGAAAATGTTGGCCCTCGATTCCCAGCTCTGCCTTCTGTCATTTTTTGTGAGGATGGAAAGCCGATAGCAGCCTTAATCACTAAAGTTGGTGGAAAAAAATCAACAGAGCAGCGTACATAAGGTAATTTAGTAAATTGCAGCTGTAAAAAGGGCCGTGTTTTGTTTGCGGCTCGTGTTGTTCTGAGCGCTCTCAATTGGCAGGCCGCGTCGATCGTTGTTGGCTCTGTTCGGAGTCGCTAAACACCTGGAGAATAATGCAGAAACAGTCTCGTCTTTACTGCTACTCGATCAGTCAATGCTGAACCAGAGACTAAAAAAGGAAGGAAAGCTGTAAAGTCTGTGATTGACTACTGGACACTTCATCAAAAACATCAACTTGTGTTTTCACGTACTGACCACTTTATTAGAAACCCTAACCTTGTGTTTTCACACATTGAACACTTCATTGGAAATGCCCACTTTGTGCTTCCTCTCACAGGCAACTTTTTAGTAAAAACCTACCATGTGTTACCATGAACTTTGAAAATATCTACCTTGCGTTTCCCCCACTGGTCACTTTACTGGAAACACCAGCGTCTTTTTTCCACTCACTGGCCAATTTATTGGAAATTCCTACCTTGTGGTTGCACTCATTGGTCACTTTATTAGACACACCAACCTCGTGTTTACACTCAGAAAAGTAGGAGCACTGCAATGATAGTGTGTGTGTGTGTGTGTGTGAGTGTAGCACTGGTGTATTAGACACTGTGTTTTTTTTAAACACATCAAGGTCACTACTAGCTTGGGAACAGTCCACCACCCAAAAATAACCAGCGCAGAGGTCAGGCTGTGCACACAAATTGTCCATAAGCTACAAGGGAGGTGTTTCTGATAAAGTGGCCGGGGAGTGCAGAAGAATAGTCTGGCTTATTGTGTTTGATTGTTATTTAGCTTCTTGAGTTTCCAAAAATGGGGAAAAAATAAGTCTTGGCTGGTTTTAAACACCGTCTCCTGGTGAGGGGAGTTCCACAGAGCTGGAACGCTGCCGAGAAGCCTTCAGCACTGCAACAGCTTGACCGAGCCACTGATGAACGACGCTTTTCCAGATCATAATCCCCTGTAATTAAAACATGAGGCAGCGCCTTGTTTTCCAGGGGGGTCGTCTCGCACCTGAGTGGCCCCCCATGACACGTTTCAGTGGAAAAGCCTTTTGTCTTACATGGAACGATTCATATGCATTAACGATTAATGTGCATTTTTAAACATTCCTTCAATAACAAACTCACTATTATATGCAAATATTCACTTCTGTTCAGAAACACATTTGTATATTTCTACATATTCTCCTAATATAAAAGTGTATCAACATTAATAACTTCATATTAGTAATGTTTTTGTTCATTTCTATGCAATAAAGGCTTTTACAAAGTAGATACAAATAATCATTTCAATGATTTTATTGACAAAAAAATAAAATATACTTTGTTACACTTTGTCAAGTTAATTTGTCTTGTAATTAGATCTCCACTTTCAGCTATGAATTTGTTTTTCTCAACTTACCTGAAACCTCTTTCATTTCTATTTGTCAAACTAAAGGAAAAGTTGAGAGGAAAAGCTAACTGACACATTTTTTCCTCAAATATAGAATGCCAGCAAAGACGTGTTGATTTTCTGAGTCCTCCTTTGTGATGGAGCTCTGAGACTAACTTTCAATGAGGAAAGAAGTTTTATTGTAGCTCACCTCATTTCTTTATACTTTGCTTTGAATCACCTTGTTGATGCAGAAACACTATTTTCCACCTGTCAATCTGTGTTTTCTTTGGTATATTGAGTATATGGAATAAAAGAAATGTAAACAAATGTTTTACTGCTACAGGGTGCAAAGTGGCTGAAGATACAAGGAGCCTAGATAAAGGAGTTCCAACCTCTCAGCATTCAGTACCACCAGTATACTGATCACCGCCTGATCATCTGGAATCATCTGCTACTGTTTCTTCACTGGTTCAGCACTTCAGTTAGATGGTCTTTGTTCTGCTTGAATGATTCATACGTAGGACGCTGTGTGGTTTAACAAACAAAAAACATTCCTCTGAAACTGGTCAGGTTCAGGGACTGTGCTGGAAATGAGAATCCTTGAAAGTCCTTCAGGAAGCCTGGAGAACTGTTCCCCAAAACTACAGTAAAATACAAGAAAGTCTGGATCTTTAGAAGCAAAATATGAAGCAAAGAGGGGAACATTCAAGACATTTCTCAATGTACATATGTGCTGGGGCCTATCCCGTTAGTCATAGGGTGAAAGAGAAATACCCGTTATAAGACAGACATTATCGACAATCCAGGAATTAACCCAGGATCCAAAGAGCCTTCGACTGACCAGTTTGTTCATTTGTTCTCTTGGGAGGGTTTCAATCTGCATGTTTGTGACATAAAAATAGTGTGTTGCACCAGTTTTATTTGGAAGGGTGTGTGTATGTGTGTGTGTGGGTGTGGGTGTGTATGTGTGGGTGTGGGGGGATGTCACACTACTGCATTTTTTCAAAGGCTGTGCTTGTCTCCATGTCTGACTGCTGCTACGCAATAGCTAGCGATACCTAGCTGCCTTGTGAAAATAGGCCAAAGCACTTGCTTGTTAATTAAAGATAACATACCAAAACAACAAAATGACTCAAACACTGCAGTGGTAGGACCCCCACTGTGCCAGCAAGCCATACAGGTTCAAAAGTTGAACTACTAATTAGCAGATGTGGTGCTGTTAGCAAAAACATGCTGAACTTTTTTACAAAGCCGCATTTTGTTTGATTTACAAACTCAAGGCCTGCCTTACTGTTGATCTGATTGGTCAGCAGAGAAAATGCTCTCATGACATATGATGCTGATACCCCGTGCAAAAAAACTGCATAGTTTGCATAAAAATGCATGTCTCTCATTGCAAACAATAGAAAAATTATGTGTAGGCATGTGTGAACCACCTTTAACTCCTCGATCCTTTTCACACTTTATTGTTACACTGCTGTATTGTCTACTTACTGTTTTATCTCAGATTTACATTACCATTCCCTCTACGGTTCTATTGTTATATTGTCTATGTATTGTATTGTTTCAGACTGTCTCAGATTTACATCTCACCTTATTCTCTCTATACTGTTACACTGCTGTATTGTCTAAATATTGTATTGTCTCAGACGACGGTGGCCTAGTGTTTAGGGTGTTGCCCCTGAGATCAGAAGGTCATGGGTTCAATTCCCAGGATTGCTAGTTCCGTCACTGAGGTACCCTTGAGCAAGGTACTGCCCCCACACATTGCTCCCCGGGTGCCCCTCATTCGTGGCAGTCCCCTGCTTTTCTTGATGAATGGGTTAAATGCAGAGAAAGAATTTAGCATTGTTTACTCTGTGCGCTGTCGTGTGTTCACAAGTAACAATAAGGGGCCACTTTATTTACACCTCTTTCACATTACTTTTGCATTGCAATATTGTCGATTTATTGTATTGTTTCTGTCGTACCTGTTTCAATGTCCCTCCTGTGCAAAAATTACACTTACGGTGTATTACTAGTGACTCTGGAAGGTTCACATCGTGTTCACACTATACTGTAAGATAGTTGTATTGTCTTTTTATTGTATTGTTTCTGTCATAACTTGCACTTTGTTCAGCGCTGCTAACCATGCAATATCAGTCATTCTGGAAGGTTTACATCCCTTTCATATTTAACTGTCACATTTCATTACTATACATTGTTGTGTCTGTTTATTGTGTTGTTCATATTGGTTCTGTTGTAACCTACACTTGTTGAATATTGTTATATGCTGCACTGTGGCCAATGGAAAAACATCTCATTACACTATGTACATGTTCACAGCTGCTGATGACAATAAAGTACCCTTGAAACTTGTTCTGCTGGTGAAGCTGTGGGTATAGTCGGGTGGCAAAATGGCAGATTTCCTTCAGCATTAGCCACCATGAGGCCTAAACTTTGCCCTTACTTTAGTGCACCATTAAGTCATACAACGTCAGATACCATGTAAACTTAACTAAGTGTATTGAGGCATGTTGAGTGCTTATTGGTATAGCATAAAAAGTTGGAAATAAATAAATAAATAAATAAAGTTGGAATGGCATAAGCATATAAGCTACGTTGGCCTTGCAGCTGATAAATGGGCAGGGACACAAATGGCTCGTGTTGCTTGGAGAGTGGAGGGAGATGTGATGGCACAGCACTTGACGGGCGTGTGGCTGTCAGAACTGACGTCATTCATACCGGGCTCCTTGCGAGACTGCAGATACTACAGTGAGATTAATTTTCACTCTCTGCCAAAAGCCCTTGATTCGTTGAAAAATACAAATCAATGCCGCCCCCCCCACCTCATACATTCGTTCCATTAAGTACAGCATGTAACATCTCTCACATGTGCAGAGCATTTATTTTTTCCCTCCTGGTCCCTTTGTCTGACTGTTGCCATGACAACGCAGCATGTACCTAACAATACAGTCTTGGGAAGATGGGTCAGTGAGGAGTGTTTGGATTGTGCAGATGAAGGCACTCTGCCTTGTGGAAGTGAACGCGCAAAACCAAGCAAAACAGCACTCTCTGACATTAGACAAAAATAAATCCATAAACCCGTTTAAACCACGGTACACATACAGCAAACATGGGCACTTTATTGGAAAACCTACTCTGGAGCTCTATCAAGTATTATATTGTGATTGTAGCTCTGTTAATGGACAGTTTGTATTGATTACCATTTATGTCTTCATCAGAGGTCAGTTTTCGACCATGGAGGTGCTCTTAGATGGACATTTTCTCAAACTACTGGTGTACATCAGCGTGATCATACTGATGTATGATCATTCTTACACATTCTTTACAGCATTCTTACACACACACTGCTGTAAATGGTGTAATGGTGTATGTGTGTGTAAACGATTGTCATACACACACAAACTAGAATCTCATAGTTGAGAATGAGCCACCACTCAAACATATGGTCCAAAGTATGTGGACACCTTACCATCACCCCTATATGAGATTCTTGGACACCTTATTCCAAAACCATAGGATTTGGTCAGGAACTGCAAGGTCCCTTTACAGATATAACAGCTCCACCTCTTCTAGGAAGGCTTTCCACAAGATGTTGGAGTGTTTCTGTAGTTCTTACATTCATTCAAGGGAACATATGTATCTGGTGGCTTGGTGGTTAGGGAGTTGCCGCTGCAATCAGAAGGTCGTGAAATGGAATCCCAGGACTGCCCGTGCCACCACTTTGGTACCCTTTAGCAAGATACCATCCCCACACACTGCTTCCCAGGTGTTGCATTAAATGGGTGGGAGCAAATTTCACACTGTTCTCACTTTGTGCTTTGCTGTGATGTGTTCACAAATGACCAATTTACACTTAAGATCATTTGTGAGGTCAGGCACTGAGGCTTGACTTACAGTAGAGGTTCCAATTCTCGTTGGTGTTCAAATGCACTGGAGTTCCTTCACACCAAATTTGTTAAAGTCTGCCTTTATGGACCTCGTTTTGTGCACAGGGGTGCAGTGATATGGAAACAGGAAAAGGCCTTCTCCAAACTATTGCCCTTGACAGCGCAAAATTATGTAATTATGTATGTCTTTTTTATGCTATTGTGTAAACATTGCTGTTTACAGTATCAACCCATCATCCTTCCTCCACCAAACTTTTCTGTTGTCACAATGCATTCCAGGGGGAAGCGCTCTCCTTTCAGCTTACAAAGCCCGATTCATTCAACAAGCTGCTCACACTCATTATCAGTCAACAGGTTTTGCACACACTGAGATTTTCTACATTTGCATGTCCCTCAGTATTTACAAAAAAGACACAATATTCTTAGCTAACAAATCAATTTACTGTATATTCACCATATGAGCACCTTTATTACTCATATAAACTGTTATATTTTAATTAATCACTACCAACCTATAAAAGGCAACCTAAAATAATCTAACAGTTGTCTGATGATCCACATTATAATTATAATGTGGATCACCAGACAACTGTTATATTTCAAGGTTCAAGGTTCAAGGTTACTTTGTCATCAGCAGCTGTGTACACGTACATAGTGAGATGAGACAATGTTTCTCCATGGACCATGGGGCAACATACAGCAACATACAACATGAGCTATCGTTGAGCTATTAAGTGCTGAAACAGTGAACAAATGTGTTTAAAGTTAAAGGACAATCTAAAATTTGACTCTGCATCACCACACAACCAGTTAATAGGATGTCAGACATGTACTGATTTTTTCCATGTTATAAAACACTTGGTTTATTTGACATATTTTCATTTCTAGTTGATCATTCAACAACTTTCTAACGTTAAACAATAAAAAATATCTGCAGTTTGTGAAATAAATGGATAAATGGCATTTTTGACAAGGTCCAAATACTTTTGACCATATAGTGCAGCGGACCTGTTGTCAGAAACTCTGTAGGAAGGGGATGGTGGGGAGGGGGGGTGTGATGACTTGGTAATGGCGACGGGGCATCACCTACACAGTGGACCCATGTGTTAGGTCAGGTCAGTGGAAGTGCAAGGTGGGGTTTCTAATAAAGTGGAAACTCTATAGCAACAGAAAAGGCTATGACAACAAACCCTCAACAGGACATGTGTCGTCTGGAGGCCCTTGCCTTAAACGTTCATTGCATGTCGTATGAAATATTTGACACAAATGCACCGTTGCTCTTCTGTGGCCATCTGGTCCGAACGGCTCAGTACGAAGGCGTCAAGGCCTCCGCAAGGCTGACACTGTACTTATCAGTTGTGATTACTGCCACGGCCTTATAGAATATTCATGCAATAGACTAGACAGACGCCGATGCGCTCTCCTCTCCTCATGTTGGAGGCAGTAATTGAAATTTCTGAGGTGAAACATGTTTAATAATGGAATTAATTTCCCATGAAAAGAGTTCAGACTGACAGCCAAGAAAAATGCTCTGCAGCCTGGCGGAGGGATTCGGGAGGAAGGGAGTGAAGAGGGGGGAAAAAAACAGAAAGATTTCGAGGCTTTAAGTGTTTTTAGCCCCGTCATGTTTTAGGTGGTTGTTTTGTAGCAGACTTTGCTGTTTAAAGGGTCAAAAAGAAGGAGCGATTGATTTCTTTGCTTTCATCTTTGATTTCGTCAGCCCGTCTGGTAGGAAGAGGCCGCGCTCGGTGGAGCGGATTGGCAGGCAGCACATTAATACAATACACCATGGGTCCATCAAGGGGCGCCAGCTCGTACCCATCAAAAAGTCTCTTCAAAAAGGGGCACCCTGGAAGTGTTCTCTCTCGTGCGCTTGCTCTCTGCATGCGCTCCGGACTGAGCTCCCTCTCGCTCTGCTCAGACTCAGGAGAGCACTTCAAAGAACACTGCACTCACTCTGGATTCTAAGCCCAGGATCTTTCTTGTGCTTTATCTCAGTCACACATTTCCTCCAGCACAAATGTGGAATCTGAACTCCCAGTGACCCCTGAGATTTGCTGACCCCTCAGTCAGCAAATGGTTCGTCAAGATAAATCAAAGCACAATCTGATAAAAATCTTGTAGATAATGTATTCATCAAAGGTGGTTCATTGATCCTAAGAACAACAACAACCTTCAGTGCTTTGCAAAAATCTTAGGCTCAAATAGTATTTAAAAATAGTATTTAAATAGTATTTAAATCGTATTTAAAAACTGCTTAAATGAGCAGAGAGAGGTTTTTTTCACAAAACTAAATATTACTAAATATAATATTACCAAATATACTAAAACTAAATACAAGTAACATTATACAGTAAATAGAGTATATCAGTGTGTTTCTTGTGGAAGTCCAGTATTATTTGTAGTTTCAATTATAAACCCGATTTGACTTGATCAGTAATTCCTTAAATTAAATCAGGATCTGCTGGTGGAATTCACAAATCCGAACAACGACCGGAGGAACCGAGGAGGAATCTGGAACCGAACCTGTGTTCTCCTCACCAGTTCACAAAATATCAACTATGTTTTATAAACAAAACAAATTTTGAAACTGTCTTGTTTTGTTAACTTTGGAGGCAGAAAGACTAATGAAGGCTAATGAAAATGCCTTTAAACAAATTACATAGGTGTTTAAGACTTTTGCACAGTACTGAACTCTGCTGTCACGGGTCTTCCCCATTCTGTTGTCACAGAGTTGAAAGCACATAATAATATGACAGGTCTTTGTGTGCTGTAGCCTTGATATTACTCTTCACTGAAATGAACAGCCTCAGCCCATGTCGGGTCGCAACAAGGAGCCAGTCTGGAGATTCGCTCTCCTCCTGAATCCAGCTCCATTCCCTTAACCCCATCAACATCTCTGCAAAGATTGTTAAGAACCCAATCAGATTCACCTGAATTTTAACCACACGACTCAGATTCACCATCCAGGCTACTAGTAATATCTGTGAAGTTTTGTCAGTCTTCTTACCTGCTGTCAGGTTCTATATCAGCAGAATACAAAAAACAGATACTGGCAGTGTCCCAAAACAAGCGCGATTTGACAAGTAAACAAATCCGGATCGTCTAATGAAAGAACCGAGTCCAAGAGTAGAATTCCAATAGAAAGGCAAATCAAAGCGAACAGAACAAAGGGGAGAGACATGAATCAAACTTAAGAATAAGACACGTAGGATAATTCAACCCAGATGGATTGAATAACAAGATGCAACAAACGCTCAGGGATGCAGGTATTGCAAATCTGAATGTGGAAGTCTGAGGTACACTATATGGACAAAGGTATTGGGACACACCTCTTCATTATTGAATTCAGGTGGCCCCTTACTTCCAGTGAAGGGAAATCTTAATGCTTCAGCAGACCAAGACATTTTGGGTCGCCATGCTCCCAACTTTGTAGACCCAGTTTGGGGAAGAACCTTTTCTATTCCAGCATGACTGTGTCCCAGTGCACAAAGCGAGCTCCATAAAGACGT
>JBBJLS010072908.1:0-10075 GCA_037577275.1 Bryconaethiops microstoma
GTTTTTCTTCAGCCAATCAGAGGTGGACTTGCTGGTGTATTTTGGATCATTGTCCTGCTGCAGAACCCAAGTTCGTTTCAGCTTGAGGTCACGAACAGATGGCTGGACATTCTCTTTCTGCTGAGTTTTTGGTAGACAGCCGAATTCATGGTTCCATTTATCACAGCAAATCTTCCAGGTCCTGAAGCAGCAAAGCAGCTCCGGACCATCACACTACCACCACCATATTTTACTGTTGGTATGATGTTCTTTTTCTGAAATACATTTCTATGAGTCAGCATTAACATTGTCCTGTGACGAAAAACGCATCTCTCAACAATACTCATGCGTCAATAGCAATCAGATTGGACACTTTTTTTTTCCTATGGTGTGTTGCCACAGATGTTCATGAGTCAAAGAGAATAAGCCCAAGAAAAATAATACAGAGATCAAGTGTTGCAATATTACAATTCTGCAGAGACTCCACCACTGGGATGCATTTGTATGTGTGGAAGACGCTGAAGCAGACTTGAGAACACAGACAGAGCCTGCCAAAGATGAAGGTTTTCAAAATGAGATCAAAGGCCTTTTCTGTGGCAAATGTGCCCTCTGTTGGTGGCTTAATGCAAATTGATAACCTGGAGCAGAGGAGCAAGTGATTTCTTAGATATAAGCTACATGTGAATATTGATTTTTGACAAAATTTACACCTGGAATTAAAACGCATTCCTGATCAGATTTGGGGCCATTTTGGATGCTGATTGGCAGAATTTAGTGTTTGGCTGTTTAAACCTTGCCAAATAGGCTAAATACTGTTTTGTTCACCAGTAGGTGGCATGCAGCATATATGCAACGACAAGCTGACGCACCATGATTTTGGATCAAAATGTTGTGGCAGCAAACAAAATTTGCAAATCGTAGATTAACTGGATGTGTACGTGATGTTTTCTGTTGCACATTTGGGGTGGTGAGTGGTAAGGTGTGGGTGTGGTCCATAAACTAGCTGTAGGACAATGAATTCCTGACATAATTTTGTGGAAAGCTATCCTAGCCATTGCTAATTGTCGCCAAACCATCTCCTAACAATAGCCTAACATTAGCTCTTTCTATCGTTCTGTCGTCATGGTGGTGCATTGCTCAGCAACTAGATACTCTTGAAAATAAAGACCCCTAATCTGTTTCTAAACACAGCTAATCTTTGCCAGTTTATTGCTGAGACTCCTATTTTTTTTATATTGGAAAAAAAAAAAATTGATATACAAAAATTTGTGACCTTATCCTCCCGAAATGGATGACTGCATTTGAATTTTTCATGTTACCGTAAAGACTCCAGGAAAAGGATCTTAGATGATTTCCATAGATGTATACATAGCCTTTTGAAAAAAAAAGCAGTTAGCTGTGAGTTAACTGAACATGCCGATATTTTTGTGGTTGCCTAACATTTTTATTTAAATTGATATGCTTTGGATTATTCTCCTTCTGAAAGATCCGAGGATGACCCTACCTTAACCTCTGGATAAGTCCGTGATGACGTATCTTATTCCCTGGGACTTTCTACATGCTGCTGAATTTCCTAGTATTTGTTTCCAGAAATCCTATCTCAGCTGTTTTGTATGTCTCATCTGACCACAGAATGTGATTCCAATTCATTACTGAACTCCAGGACCTTATTTCTGAGGTCAGACCTGATGCAATGCATTGTAGCTGTACTGCAGTCAAGTGTAAATATCTTTAACTGTGAAACTCTGTACAGAAGGTAGTGTACAAATATATTTCAGTATCCTTTCTGAGCAGGTGCTGTGAATCACAGACAACATAGACTGTATGCGAAGTGTCTGTGCATCAAAACTTGTTTTTGTTACTGACTTTTCTGCATTTAAAGTTTTATTTTCTGTATTTAAAGTTTTGCTTTCTGTCTAATAGCAGTATCCACAAATTGTTGCAGCTTGTGGCCCCAATATTTTCCTTTCTAAACCAGCTACATCAATTGAGTAAAGTTGGGGGAATAATGCAGATCTCATGGATGATAAAATGATGAATAAAAGGTGGAAGTAAATACCCTCGGTTTTCATCTTCTAGTCCTACGTAGTGCAAGCTGAAGCTTGCCTTTGTTTCGTTACAACATTTCCAAGCCTAATCATTTCCGACCTCTAGCCTTTCATGACTTACTCTAGTGAATCCGGCTGTTAACTTAATGCATTGATTAGCTTGCACTGATAAGCTTACTGCGTCCTCTGTAGTAAAACTGTGCCACTGTGATTAACGGAGCTGTGTATTTCTGCCTCACAGGTGGGGGATGTTTTCAGTGTGTACACTGAGGAACAGATAATTAAAGACTGCATGTTGCCTTGACTGTCCTAACCTCAGTTACGGGGGTAAATCTGGTTCTCACCTCAGATATTAAACTCTAATCTTGGCAACTTCTGATTCAAATCAGGGTGATCATATAACCAGTGCAGAGTTCATGGTTTTGGAAGATCCACCCAGTCTATGGTCTTACACCAAGTCACAATTTGCGTGTGTGTATTTCAGAGTATGTTACCATAATGACCACATTTAGCTATTTATTGTATTTATCTTATAAACAGTATATGGAGTAATAGATCATAAATAGGTGACCTGTCCCTTATTAGACTGGAACCACCACCATGTTTACAGGTTGGTGCTTTCTTCACAGCATATTAATGTTTCCTGCTTTAGTATGCTAGTCTTCCGATGCTACATTCACCTACATCTATAACATGACTCAGCAGTAAGTGGCTCTAGATAAGAGGGTCTGCAATAAATGAATATAAACGTTTCTAAGGCTACGTCCACATCACTAGACTGAAGTGGCACAGGTCTGGCACAGGTCTGGCACAGGGGGCAGCTGGTGGCCTAGTGGTTAGGGAGTTGCCCCTGTAATCAGAAGCTTGTGGGTTCAAATCCCAGGTCTCGTTCACTATGTTGAGCACTATGTAGTGAATCAGCCATTTTGTAGTGTTATTCGAAACTGTCAATTTCACCCGCGAGACATGCCAAAATCTAGTGTCCAGACACTGTACACTACATGAATATTACGTCTGATGAGCAAAATACATCTCAGACGCTTCGCCCTGTTGGCATCACGTCTTCT
This sequence comes from Bryconaethiops microstoma, assembly GCA_037577275.1. Taxonomy (NCBI): domain Eukaryota; kingdom Metazoa; phylum Chordata; class Actinopteri; order Characiformes; family Alestidae; genus Bryconaethiops; species Bryconaethiops microstoma. The sequence continues at coordinate 3,095 of JBBJLS010072908.1, forward strand.
CCTCTGTCTCAGCAGCAGTATCCTAACAAGTATTATCAAAATTAATGCTCGAATTGGATCCATATCTCTGGAAAGTTAGCAAGCTAGGACAGCTACTGAAAAAGCTTGAGGGAAAAAAAAGAGGCGAGATAGCCACAGTTTAAAAATCTTCGGTTACATTGTTTTATATATATTTTTTGTGTATGGACAGGCATTTAAAATGTACACTGTTAGCATAATAAATGCTGCAATCCCCATCATGTTAGTAGGCTACTCCAGTGCTGCAGAAAAAATAGATATGCACAGATTTTAAACATTGCTGTTTATTACAGTTAACACAAGTAGAGATCAGTATATTGAATGGTATAGAAATATTAAGTTTGTTCAAATACTTATCATCCTGAATGCAACATAGCCATGTTATAGGTCCACATGGAGAGATAAGACGTGTGTTTATGCGACAGTTAGTAAAAATGTAACATCCCGAGTGTCCTAAATGTCACCTCCCTTTGTTCACTAGTTAACCCCCCTATATAGCAAACACTATGTAGTAAACAAGTGAGTGAGTGAACAAGTACACTTTTCGAACACAGAAAGAGAGTGATTTTGGTGCTTTAGTAACCTTTGGCAGCTCATGGGTGAAAAGAGTCTGGACTGGGCTTGCCTTGTGTGTAGGGATGGCCAGTCCATGTTCCTTGGAGGAGTGGAGGGAGCCAGTAGGAATGTAAGTCTGAATGACAGGATTAATGTAGCTGGGTGCAGAGCCAAATGTCACTCTGTAGGCAAGAGGTAGTGACTTGAATTGCATTCGGGCAGCCATAGGCAGTGCATGTGACCATTTGGTTGAAGACCATCTGAGTTGCTGCACTGTGAACCAACTGTAAGGGTCTCATTGTAAAAGCTGAGAGACCCACTAGGAGTCACTGCAGCAAACGAGGTGAGAGATAACCAGGGTTTGTACCAGGAGCTGGCATACCGAGTAAGGTATGGCCTGATTCTTCTGATGTTGTAAAAAGCAAAGTGATGTGATTGAAAGACAGAAGCAATATGGTCAGAGAAGGATTCCTGGTAATTAATCATGACAGCAGTGCTGGACTGGCCATCGGGCATACCGGGCATTAGTCCGGTAATTTTGGGCGAGCCAGGTCATTTTGCGCCGGCGCGGAATCCCGTCAGCACCCCCCACCCCGCCGGAACGACAGCGAGAGGGGCCCCGGCCCGGATTGCGTACCACACCCACCCCTGGACCGCATAGGGCCACCAAGCTCGGCTCAAAATGCCCGGGCCGATTTTTTGTCCCAGTCCAGCCCTACATGACACCTAGTTTTCTCACTACCTTGGATGGGATAAGGAGTGAAGGTCCTTCTTGGCAAGATTTAGCTGTAGGTTGTGATCCTTCATCCATGCGGATATGTCTGACAAGCCGAGATGCGTGCTCCCTTCACTTTTCCCCTCCAGGACGACAACCAAGAGGTAGACCATTATAACCATTATAACTTTTTTCCTCCCTTAGACGCCTGCACACTCTAGCAAGTATCCCTGTTTTTGGGGTTTTTGTTATTTAAGTTATTTGTTATAAATGTTGAATTGTTAAGGTTAAGCAGGGTATTGGGAGTTTTGGAGGGTAATGTATGGGAGTGCGTGAGTCTGTGTGTGTGTGTGTGTGTGTGTTTGCTTGTGTGACTGTGGGCGTGGCCGAGGAGTGAGTGAGAGCGAAAGAGTGCTGGGCGGGTCAGAGCTGGTTAAGGGCTTTAGCGGCATGAGTTGTGGGGAAACAGCAGCTGAATTGTTCTAGGAGAAACTTTAATAAATAGAAGCAGCGGAGCTCAGTAACTGTCTGCTTTAACCAGCAGGTCACTACAATAGTAGTAAAAAACTGCGTTAACGTGCAATAAAATAATCAGCATTAAGTAAAAACTGTATTAACGCATTAACATGCCCAGCCCTAATATATAGGTGCGTGTGTGTGTGTGTGTGTGTGTGTGTGTGTGTGTGTGAGTGGGAGGGTGTGTTTAGTATACCAACAAGTATAAACATATAGAGATTGTATAATCAAATAATGGATACAGGAGTAACATAAACATTCTGATATGCAACCATCATTTAAAATAAGACTGTGCCATTTTACATGCATCTTACGCAAGATAAATAGTTTTCATTTGCACTTAAATATACAGCCCTCATGACATTTTAGCAGTATGAGAAACAAGAGCAGCGAGATAAAGCTGACAACATCATTTCATCAAGACAAACCAAGCAGATCTTTCTCATGCGTCCCAGAAATTAGCTGCCATACCAATTCACTGATGCAAAAGTTCAAATTATCATCCCTTTCCTAGTGGGAGTATGTCCTTGGGGGATCAGGTAGCTGGGATTTTTTGCATTCAACATCAGTAGAGTAAAAACAGCCTCAGCAGGTCTGCAGAAGGACGTGCTTGGAAAGGAGGTCCATATATGCTGACATGTTGGTGAACACAGAGAAAACATTGGTACAAAAGTATTAGCCACCCCTGATATTTTTTGTTCACACTTTCCATTGTCCATTCTTCATGAATATGTGCTTGACCTTGTCCTGAGAATTGCAGAGCATGTGAAAATGGCATGCTTGGATTTATTTGCTCCCACAATCAGTGTTTATTCACTTATCATTCTAATGTGACTGCTCTCAGCAATCCCAAATGTACCATGTTTTGCAATGCAAGTTTTTAATGTGAGGGAAAATACTAGAGTCTGGAATCTAAAGGGCCTTATCTTAGTGGTGTTGACATATCTAATTGATCAACACGTACATTTCACAATACCGGTGCTTGTGTTTCGCAGTCTAAAAACCATAGCCACTTGTCAAACAAACTAAACCGTGTATGTGTGTACAGTGTGTGTAGAAAAGAATCAACCCCTTCAAAATATTCACATTTTGTTGCTCTGCAACCTGAAACAAAAACATGCACACAAAAATAATTTTCCAGCTGTATTTACTCAATGTAATGAATAACAAGATACGATAGCAACAGTTTAATTACTACCTTGAGTCTGTTGTGATGCTTCTCTATCAATGTTGCCCATCTAGACTGTGCAATATTTGCCCACACTTCTTTACAGAACTGTTTAAGCTCAGTCAAATTGGATGGTTGCCTATGGTGGAGTCATTCCGCAGAGATTCAATAGAGTTTAAGTCTGTGGTCTGACTAGACCATGCAAGGACATTCACCTTTTTCTCTTTGTCACTGTGTGGTCCATTTTGTTGTGAACCATGTTGGAAGGTAAACATTTATAGCAGAGGGCAGCAGTTTCCCTCAAGAATTTGATAGCATTTTTCTATCTGGACCCATTTCCTGCTGCAGAGAAACAGGATGCTACCACCTCCATGTTTTACTGCAAGTATGGTGTTCTTTGGATAGTAAACTGTGCTGGCTTTTTGCCAGATGTACATTTTGGTGTTAAGGCCAAATATGATTTTGTTCTCATCTGACAATTACACCATTTTTCACATGGCCTCAGAATCTTCAAGGTGCGTTTTGGCAAAGCTCAGTCGAGACCTAATGTGGCCTGGCTTGAGGAGTGCCTTTTTTTCTTCCAACCCTCCCTTACAAGCCAAATTTTTGGAGCACTTGAGATATTCTTGTCACTTGCACACAATGACAACACTTTGTCATAAAGCAAAAAAATGTATTTGCTTCAAAGTTGCCATGGGCCTCTCTGATCAGTTTCCTCCTCACTCGTCCACCCACTTTGGAGGGACGTCCTGATCCGGGGCGGATCCTAGTAGTACCAAACACTTTCCACTTCATAATTATAGGCTTTACTGTGCTCCTAGGGGCTGATAAAGCCTTTGGAATTTTTTATAGCCATCTCCTGACTTTTTGACCGTGCTTTGCCACCCATAGTTTGCATTCAGTTGCACTACCAATCACTGTAATACTCTTAGAATAGCTGTTTATATGAATTGAATTGAATAAATACAACTGGAAAAGTGTGTGTCTTCATTTTAGGCAGCAAAGCAACAACATTTTAATACTTTGAAGGGGGTATCCTTCTCTATAGCCACTGTATGTGTAAATGTGTGTATTGTATAAAAGAACCTCTTTTCACGGCTGTCAAAATAGGTTTATGCCAAAAATTTTTTGGTTTTAACCATGTTGTCTCAACACAAGTGTTGAGTTCGGCTACTCGGCCTGGGTCCATCTCACTTGACTGTCTCTTCCCCGTTTAGGATCCGGCTGTCCCGTCACCCATTTTCAGTTAGGCACATTTTCAGTTAGGCACAAAAACATTTTTCTACCTTTTTCCTTTTTTTTTGAGGGACCTATTCTATATGTCCTCCTAGACCAGCCAGTTTGTTCCTTTCTGACAGATTCTTCATCCTTTCCGTTTCTCTCCTGTCTCTCTTGAGTTGATCCCCCGTAAGAGGCATATTGTTGAGTCGCTGACCCTATTCTACCTTGATGGCTCAATGGCAATGCACTTATCCACCTTCCTCATGGAGGTTTGAGCACTGCTCTCGGCAAAGCTTTTCACCCTAGCACTTTGCGTCAAGATTTATTCTGTACATGGCGGTGGTTTTTATGTACTCCCAGTCTCTGCTCTTGGGTCTATTCTTAAAACTCCAGTCTGGCAAGTTGGCTTTTCCACATAATTATTGTTACACAAGTCACAGTGCTGCTTGGATAGCTACAAGGATTTGATTTGATTCACAATACTGACTTCACGTTTTAATTTTTCTTCCAGCTTTTAAAATTAAATTATAATGAGAAGAAAGGGTGGCTGGATTTACTTGTGGCACGATTTTCTACTGAAACTGGAGTTGGAAGGTGTGTGTGTGTTTGGGGTGTTGTGCTGGGCTGGATTGCTGATCGGTGCTGTTTTGGCACTGTAAACAATGCAGGCTACATCAAATCATAATTAAAAGAATATTTACTCTCCACAAAGCACTGTCATATTTTTGCATTTCACAATATCACAATATTTTGTGACATCACAATTTTTCAGTGAAGTTTTGGAACCCTAAATGCAGCTAGTGACCAATGTAACAACTCGTGGAAGCCTACTCAGCTTACATTTGTCATTTCATGTGCATTGTATGCATATTTACATAGGCTACGCAAGCAGCAGAAGATGACTTATAAATAAAGAAGTATATAGATATAATGCACGTCCCCCTTTACTGAAAAATGTGTTTATGGTGGCGCAAATAAGTTTTAATTAAGACTCATTACAGCACTCTTTGTATAACATAGCAGTCCATATTATTTGTGGATATTCTTGCTGTCAAAGATTTGCATATCAGATATATATTTTTTCCTTAATTTGATGCATTTAGTACTACACATATTTAGCATTTTCCTGCATTGTATTATTTATAAATTTGTAAATACATTATTTTTTTCCCAAAAATAACTTATTTAGGAATGTAAAAATAATACAATGCAGGAAAATGCAAAAGGACTGCAGTTCTATAGATGAAGACATTTGAAGACATTTTTGCCCTTTGCCCTGGGCGGCTTAATTCTGCTACTGGATGGACTACTGTTTGTGCAGGGAGAGGTCATCAGTTATCGAACTAATCAGAGATGGCTAGAATTTGAACTGCAATCATGAAAACATCTACACTTTTTGAATGCACTGATATCTCTATCATATATTACCTCACAGCGAAAGTCTGGACCTGAAATTCTGGCCTTTTCAAAAGCGCCCCCTTGTCTTTTTTCTGGCTGCTGTTCAGCTCCAATTAACTATGCAGGGGACTGCAATGCCAGAGACCATCCGTTCCTCGTCCCCAAATGCTCCATTACTCTCCATTGGCTCGTGGTCACCGCGGAGACCATGCAGAATCAATTGCAACAGAACCCAGAGCTTGCTGTCATCGCCATGGTAACGATGCCCTGTGTACAATAATGTGTCCCGCCAGCAGGGCTATGGTAAAGTACAGGAACTGTCTGACAGTTGTTTAGATGTGTTTACAATCCACACTTCCCATTGTAATTCATCGAGCCCAGAGAGCCTTACTGTTCAACTCCTGCTGTATTGTGAAAAAGGCTGTGTGAAAAAGGCCAAAGCTGAAAGCCCTCCTCCGCTGTGTTTATAAGAGGTGAGGGTGTGCTTTTTTCTTATTTAGGATTGAGTATGAACAGAATGGTCTTTGCTTCTCACTTGCTCCTGCCTTTCTAAACTGTGCCCAAATGAAAAATCAATCATTTATAAATTCATATTAATTAAATATTCACAAAATGGTAAAAGAATTTAAGTGATAAGGGATTACTGGCCTTTGGCATTAAAGGCACCAGCTGCATGTTATCATAGGCGCAAAAACAACACACGCTTTCGTTTCTTACATCCACTAGGTGGTGCTAAACTGCAGATTAAAATCATCTTAATTCAACGGCACGTGGAGGAAAAGTTTATGCTAACAATTACATGAATGCAGTCATTAATTGTTGCGTTTATGAGCTCAGGATGAGATTGTATTCAGTTACTGGTTTAGGATTAAACAATAATTGGCAGATTCTGTCCTTTCTACGTATACCATACCAGATGTTTTCACTCTCTTTTTCAGTACAGAGATACCAATCTTTTTTTTTTTTTTTTACTGTGGTTAACAAACCAAATCTAAGAAACAAAGCCACAACCTCAGGTTGATTTCAGGATCTTGTGATAAGCTTGGCCATATGAACTGAGCCTCCCCCACTTCTACAAATATGAACCCAGCTCAACTCGAGCCAGAACAACAATACAGAGCTCTGAGAGGCCCTGCATCGAGTTTACTCAGTGGCGTCATGTTTGAGTTCTCTGGGGCCCCACAGCTGGCTAATGCCTGCTTTATCATGGGCCCCACTGGTCCAGTCCAAGACCGGCCTATCTGTAGCTGCAGCGCTCAGTAAGGCTGCGAGTATTGTGTACACACCTAGAGCAAACATTTCTAAACTTTGGCCGCGGGGTGCAGGCGCTGGACCTTGGACGCGGGGTGCAGGCGCTGGACCTTGGACGCGGGGTGCAGGCGCTGGACCT
>JBBJLS010072909.1:0-10075 GCA_037577275.1 Bryconaethiops microstoma
TGTGTGTGTGTGTGTGTGTGTGTGTGTGTGTGTGTGTGTGTGTGTGTGTGTGTGTGTGTGTGTGTGTTAGAGAGAGAAGCCCTCTGGTGGAGGGTGCTGTTTATGGAGCTGGGCTTTGGCTGAGATTCCAAGGGGCCTTTCCTCTGAGACATGACCTCAATCTTCATGAGCTTATTGCCTGAGCTCCACACACCAATCTGGACCAAGTATCAGTCAAGGAGGACAATTTGCACACGTTCACACACTGCTGCAACCAGCAAAGCCGTCTGCTAGGGGTTTACATTTCTGACCTCATGACTTCATTCAATTAAGATTACACCAAGAGTCAGTCTAACCATATTATTTTAGTATGATTCAGAATATACTATGTACAAATTATTGAATCACATTTTTTCCACTTTTATTTTTAAATGTAATTAGCCTGAGAATTTCATTTTGTTCTGTTTTTTTTTAAGTCAGAACATAGTTTACTGAACATCATTATATCATCATTTTATCTGCACAACAACCCCAGAACAAGATTTAGCAGTATGCCAGTGTCCCATTCCAAATTCCACACTAGGCTCAGTGATGTCTCAATATGTTAGCAAAACATTCTGCTGTATTAAGCAAGGGTTCTCAAAGGTGCTAGCTTTGAAAGCATGTATTTGTAAATTAATAAAATATGCATTTTAATTTTCACTTAAATATCTTCTCTACCATGTTGGTCAGGCATCTATTAACAGCCCCGCACTCTGATTGGTTCAGCCTATACCTTAATCAGTTTTGGGTATGAGGCTGCTGTCAAGTCTGCCCCACTTTCACTAAGGGCACATGGAGGGCACACGAAAGCTACAAAATGAGGAACAGGACACCCTGCAGTGTTTGTTCACTTATTCCATCAATATTGCAGCGATATGTGCATGTACCCTGTTATACAACTTCAGAACACAAATACAATAAAAAAAACTGGTGAACAGTATATGTCAGAGCTAGGCCTTCAGCTTAGGCCATGAATATCAAAACATAGCTCTATAATAATGTGGCTTATTTCTTAAACAGTCTGCTAGTGTCCTATTATAGGCCGATGGGTTTTAAATATGCTTTGCTAATGATGAATGCATTGTCAAGGGCTTTAGCAGTCTTGCTGACATCACAAACACACACAAATAAGGACCTCAATACTCAAAACATCCCATATAGGATAGGGCCCAAGAGAGGACGTAAATTCGCATGGAGAGGAGTCATAAGTCCTGGTTGATGAGCTGGAGAGAAGAGAATAAAGCAGTTGGATGGTTTTAATAGAAAGGGTTCCCCACTCACTTCAACACGAAGCATGTAAATATAGCCATACACCTGGAAGTGTCCGAATTATGTAATGAAAGGAACACGTGTCTGTGCCCTGATAACAGGGTGTTATGTAAAATACAAGATGTTTGATTAAGTGCCAAGTTTCTGCTTCCTTTCCTTAGATAGCCCTGAGAATAAATAGTTCCATCTGTATTAAGACAAGGTTTTTTTTGCCCTGAATTTTTTCTCACTTCTGACAATCAATTGATCATAGAGTGAAATTCAGACAGGTGGCCTGCACAGTACAAAACAGCGATTGCAGACGCTCTAGAGAACTGAAGCCTTCTGATTTAGGATCCATTGGAAGTCTTTTTCATTGCCTGACTGTAGACCCTGGAGATTGGTGTTCTGCAGAACAAAGACTGAAACAGGTCGGTTTGAGATTACTTAATAATTTTAAATGGAGTTATCAGGCAACTCCAAATGAAATGGAGTATGATGGCTTGGGCATGCAGCGCGCATAATATCGTGAGCTTTCATTATCTGTTAGCTACATTAGCCTTGTAGCTGCAGTGCAGATCTGAAGAGACTCCTGCTTACGCAGGGCCTGCCTGGTTTGCTGCCAGCCCACCTGCTTAAGCATGTCTGCCTAAGGGCAGGGCCTTCCAGGCTTTACCACTTGCCTGTTTGCTCTGGGATAGGTGGAGACAAATGTACAGACTCGGAAGGTTGTGCCAGGTGATATGAAACCTACAGAAAAAGACCAGCTGAAGTGAGATAACCCCACAGACTTTTCATTCATATCTCTAGATAGCCATCTTAAGTGTTGGATTTACACTGACAGACATAAAATGACAGTGAATTGTGTATTTATATATATTTTGTATTGGTATGTATATTGTGTTTTTTTAGAGAAATAAATGATTCTGGCCAGATAAATGTATTTATATAATTGTTTTTTTCAGATGAAAATCTTTCTTTTTCTGCAGTACTCTATTACTACTGTACCAGTGTATGTTGTCTCAAGTATTTAACATATTAAATCCCCATATTTTTTACAATTACTATACATTAATATAATAATATATAGTCACTGTCTGAACAAAACCTCATATCTGTTTTTATGGTTCTTTACATTTTACATAATTTAAAAAATTTAGTTGCCCTTAATTTTATGTGAAAATGTCACGATGAATGCACCACTAGGAGTGACACCGAAAATAATTGTAGGAACCTTTTTTGTTTTAGTCATAATAATATTGATGTGTCCTTTGTGGGTAAAACCTAATAATGAATATCATGAAACAGGAAAATTCATAATGTACTTTAGAACCAAACTCACATATACTTATGGTCACTAATTTAGAAGAGGGTCTATTTCTGGTTGGATAGCACAGCCCTAAACTTTCATCATGATTATTTCATTTTACTAATATGCATGTGTACAAAAACATTGCCTGTGTGCATTGATTCTGCACTGTAGACTGTGACGAACGTTACTGCCTGATATAAACACACATACACACACACAGACATTGATTACATCTAAAACTTAACAGGTCTGCGTGTTCTGAGGTGTAATCTCGCTGTGAACTTTGTTGGCGATGTTGGAACATGATTCATTCAGCTTTTCATTCTATTTACTGCCTCTGGTGTATCAGTTGAGGCTGAGGAAAGTGATGTGGACCCTTTGGAGTTGTAGGCAAACACCAAGTGTGTAGCCCCTGAGACCGGGGTCATTCATTCTCATAACAAATTCCATAAAAATTTACAAACAGACAGACAGATTTGAATGTAGGCTGAAGTGACACCCCAGTCGGTGTTGCACGGAAATAATCCAAAAGAGGTGCTGAGGGTGATGCAGCACCACAGATGGCCTGTCATGCGTCATCTTAGTCGCAGTCTGCTTGAGATGAAAACACTGTCTCTACCCACACAATTTGTTTTTGAACTGTTTAAAACCAAACATTTTGCAGTAAGAGAACGGGCTGCCCCGGAGTTTTCTGTCGTGAGAAAGTTTGAGTTTGGTCCGGACATTTTAAGGGGAAGGAGCTCATAAGAAAGCAATTTGATGTATGTCATACTGTAAAACACTCTTATGAAAAGAGACGACACAGCTATGTTTCAGACGTGTGTCATTACACACTTTATTGTTTAACTTAATGAACCTTGGAATCAATTTAAAGGCTCTACAGAGCGTGTCAGAGATGTTTTTACATTAGCACAAACTTGGTTTATGACATTATTAGTCTCCCTTATTGTCAGTGTTGTCTGGACATTGTTTAGAATCCGTGCTGTATTTCCAGCCATGTGGTGATGGGAGTATCCTCGATGTGTAGGGAAGCTCCACAGGTGGTTGGTACTGCACCAGATCAAGTGTCCAAGAGTAAGGAATCTCATGGAACCTGAGTGAACCAACTAGCTCTATTTCTAAGCCAGCACACAACTCAGCCTTGCTGAAACCGATCTTAAAGAATGGTAATAGATAAATTATTGTTTATATGCTGACCAAGAAGGCCCTTGCATTCTCTCTGGACAACAGGGCAGAAGCTCAAGCTTTCTATATGTACTGTCTGTGCACTGTTTTGATCTCTAACTGTCCTCCCTTGGTATCTTTTTAACTAACTAGTCAAAAATTGCTCCCGCCATTCATATTTATGTATTGTGAATACATATTTGCACACCCGTATTCATTTAAAAAAAAACATCAATGGTGCTTTAATTCAAGACAATACTTGTAGTTCTAGAGTTCATCGTTTGGATTCAGAAGTTCAGTAGGGATTAGGTGTGACAGACACACACATTGGCCATAAAATTGAAACCACTGACAGGTGAACTGAAAAACATTGATTATCTCCATACAAGGAGGGATAACCAATGAAAGGGTAATGGACGCCCAAGTCTTATTGATTTGTACGGGACTAGCCAGTCTGGTTTGATCTGACAGAACTACTGTAACTCCTGTACTACTGTGAAAAAAAAGGTAATGCTAGTTATAACATATATGTGTCAGATTACCCAGAGGACCCAGCAGTGGCAATGGGGGGACCTATTAGGCAGGTATTAGATCGGTGTGTGTGAATGTGTGTTGTATATATATTTGGCAATATGTCACTGCTTAATTCATACGATTGTATAAACACATAATTCAAATATAGCCCATATTTACTTGGGCATTTTTGAAGAAAAATCTTGGATTCTCTTCTTCCAATCTCTTCAAGCAAAACCTAGAGGAGCAGTCCCACAGCTACTGAAGTCCAGTTTTCTTATCCAGTGAAAGTCCTTCAGCTTGAGTACTTTTCCTTAGAGCAATCTTTCCACTGCTTGTGGTCTTTTCCGTGCAGTAATTGAACTTTTGTTTGGATGCTACTCCAGCTACTTCATCGTTTTAAACGCACTGTATCCCTGAAGCTTCAAGTGCTTCTTACAAAGTAGGCTAATCAAAGAGATGATGGAAGTGTACTTTTTCAATCTGCTCCTTTCCCAGGGTTGTGTTGGCAGCTTACAAGTTTGGAAAGATGACAATATATGGAACGGTCTGGTGGCGTGTGATGATCTGCCATACTGATAAATACTTTTAATGCTTTGATTAAATCATTTGCCGTGTCTGCAGCAATTGGGTTATAAACTGAATTTAGGGAAAAAAAATTGCTGCAGAAAATGACTCTCTGAGAAAAACAGTGCTAGATATACGAACTGTGAGGTGTGGGGTCAGAGCACCCTCACAGGCCAGCAAGACTGAGCATGGGGCTCCCCCCTTTATGAGAGTCAGGACTCTTTAAAACTTGGGAAGGAAAGAAGAAAGACTGGAGGTCCAGAACAGGAAAGAGCGAGAGGAAGTAGAGAGCCCATAGTAAAGGTTCAGCCCAGAGTGGTGGTTTTGTTTGTGTTTTGTGACACTGTTATGTCTTTTGTTTAAAATAAACACTCCGCTGTGCACTCGCTCTAGTTTCTCTGTGTGGTTCTGGATGCATGTTTAGGCCTCCCAGCCTGTGGGTGGCGGCCGTTTCCCGGGCTATGATAGGTACATTTACCTGTACATCTTTATTCTTCCCAATCAGGAAACAAAAGCCATGTGTCTTGCCTGAAGACTGAGAACACTATTAGTCTAGATGATAAAATGGTAAATGAAATCCCAAATGGAGCTATTGGACCATCTTCAAAACAACTTTTGTCACATCTGCTTTCCCTTTAGCAATAAAATGAGAATACAAATGGGGTGAGAGTGACATTTTAAAGTGTAATACAGCGATGTGCCCTGGGTATCAACTTCTTCCAGACTATGAGTGTGCCAAGGCGATTGTACCTGATAAAAGAAAAACAATGTTTTCCCTTTCAAGCTCCACAGTCCTTGTCCTTATTAAGTGGATCTGACCATCTGAACGAGAATGTTCTGTTGTTGTACATTTTTCCATGAGTGCAAAGCTACATGCTACAGTTGCAGTGGTGTGGGCCACATATGGAACCTATCATGAGGAGTCCCAAGAGAGGGTCAGGGTGGGGGGCTTCTAATAATCCTAAGCACTGCAACAACAGCACCGTAGGAGAGTGCTGAAACAGACGACAGAAACTCTACCCTCTGAAATCTTGTGTAGGAATGGCCTGTGCTGCAGTTGGAGCATAAATAACTGTACACTTTGAAGTGGAAATGTTACCATGAAACTTGCTAAATGCAAATTTTCATCATTTCGCTTCCCCTTTGGAGAACATCATGAAATTAGAGTCACTGCTCATGAAGTTTATTATGGACTGTTCTCACACACATGCACAAACACACACATTGCATGGGCTGAGCGCAAGTGTTTGCTGTCAAGTGTGATTAAAATCACAGCGCTGAATGGGTAATTTTGACCTTTAGAAGTCATCAAAATGACTTTAAGCATTTAAGGAAAAAAGTAATGCTGTGCTGCGTTGCTGTAATTTGCCATTATGAATTGGATATGAAGTGCAGTGTAGCTACAGTAGTCTACAATAAAATATGCTGTAAGCTGTACACGTGCTATTGACAGCATTATTAGAGGCAACATGGAAGAAGTATTTGAATAAAATCCTTGTATGAGAAGTCATATAGGAAAAACAGAACAATTACTGTTATTCAAGTAATTCCCCTGAATGTTTTGGTTCTTGGACTCGTCACACGCAGTTTGGCAAGCACTCTCCCCTCACTCTGTGGGCTTTATGGAAAAACTGCGGAGCCAAAAACACTTATTCTTTCTTATTACCTCGCCTTTCATCCAGGCGTCTGCTTGGCCCAGGCCCTTTGCATTCTTTATTAGGCTCTGCAGGTACAGGGGAGTAATTTCCCATGATTTTGACAGATTTTCAGGTGACCTAGTGGATGGGCCCTGCTCCCTGCTTTGGTTTTTGCGTTTGTTTTGGAGGACTCTCCTGATAATTTGGTCAGGCTCGGGTTGACAGATGTTTCGTGTTTGACAGTGTTTGGACTATTATTCGTCATGTGTTGGTGTGTAATGTGGTCTGTGGCTGACTGGAAATGAACCGGACGTCATCGCTCATATTAATACGGCATTGCCATGTCTCAACCAGCAAACCTTCAATAAATATTACAGTATATTGTTTACTGGTTCCATACTGCCTTCAATTAGTTTTCTGAAACACACATGCACACATGTTAATTCTTACTATATTATGCAATTCGATATCCTTTTGTTTTCTGTCACATTACATTTTAATGCACAATCATTTTACTCTATAGTTCATTTAAATTGTCTAGAATGTAAAAGACTCTACCTAATTACAGACTATTCAAACAGATCACCAGCTAAAAAACATCATATATACACACATTTAACATCACTGTAAAAAAATTATAATGAAAAACTATGTGAGCATGAAATCTGCTCTCCATTAGAGAATAAAATGAACTAGCTAATTCAGTAGAAGGGTGCCAACGTGCCAGTTTGCCAGTTTGGACAAGCACTGGATGTTAACAGTGTTCAATGACACCTGCGCAGAAAACAGATGACTAGCAAGGGTGGTAACACTATCCATATCTCAGGACACAGAGCTCAGTGTACTAACCTTGGCCTGGTTTGAAGCAAAGAAGAGCTCTGTGAAATCAACCGACATTAATGGGTGTTTTTGCCAAATTTTACGATAGTACAAATAGGTGAGACGGAACCACTAGTGTAAAATGTTAAAGGGTCTGCTACCCTTCAGAGAAAGTGTGTGTGTGTGTGTGTCCAGGTGGAGTGGGGTGTGTGAACAAATTCAGTAAACGGAAAGAGCAGAGTGAGTCACTGTGCAACTCTTTATACAGGCTGCTCATTCAGCGTACAGCAGAGCGGAGCAGGACATGGAGTGTTTTCCCACACTGTACTCCACAATACTGGCCTTTATCACACAGTCCCCTTTGACTGAGGACAACAGAGACACACACAGAGCTGTGCAGATGTTAAGGTACATCATCTCATTCTCAAAGTTCAGTACCTCTTAGAGAGGGGCACTTTCAAAGATTTCGGCCCGCTAACTGCCTGCATTACACTGGCCTCACTGTCACACTTTTTTTGAGCAATTTCATCAGCTTCAACAGTTGACAGGAAAGAGAGCAATACAGGAGGGGAGAGAAAAGGTCCTTGTGACAGAAATGGCATTGAACGAGGCTGGAAATGTCATGACTTAATGAGAGCGTTTGTTATTTGTACTCTTTCATATTGGCCTGGCAGCAGATCTGAGGCAGTGGAGCCTTTTCCCACTTCTGCTTACTCCAAGAATCCACACGGGGAATGCCTGCTTCCCTTTGCCCTCTGCTTCCTTTAGAAAGTCTCTGGTCATTGTTAAATGTGTTCACGGATGTTATCATAATTCATCACATGCTGGAGACGAGAGGCGTATGAGAAAGCATTTTCCACATTTCATTTAAAAACTCTTACAACATTTGGCCTTGTGATTGCAACACCTTTAAAGCAGAAGTTCCTAATTCTTTATTTCCAAAAAAATATAATGAATAGACAAACAGACATTGCTGTGTGTGTGTGTGTGTGTGTGTGTGTGTGTGTGTGTGTACACGATAGCCTCTTATGATACCCTCATACTGAATGAGTGGTATGCCTTTTAAAACTGTTGTGATCCAAAAGCATAAAAACTGAAATAGATCTTTATCAAAGACAAAATATTTTACAGAATATAGTGCAGCCTGTACAATGCTTGTATTAGGGACTTGCAGTAAGTCAGTATTAACCACAGAGATGGAGAAATATAGAATTTTATCAGCTTGCAAGCTAACTTCCGTGCTGCACCAGCTGCCAGACATAGCAATGAGACTGATTTTCTCCTATAAATTACCGTGAGGTCGAGTACACTAAAATATCCAAACATTTAAAAATCATCTTACAAGTGGTTAAAGGATATAAAAATTCTAAATAGGTGTATAGTGTGAGATTGGTTGCTGTAATGGCTAACAATTTGCAGCATAATAAACAACCAATAAAATAAAAATATATAATAATTACATTTTTCATGAAGGAATACAGAGACTTTTTTCCTTTAAGAACTGTATTTCAAAACATCCTTACAAACACCCTTAATATTGACGTTGTGACCTGTCAAGACGAGGAGAGACTCGGGACAAGACACAGCTGAGCAGGATGGTACAAAGGGACGGTACTAAGGTGAGGCTTAGATCAAAACAACAACAGATACACACATGGATACACACATATATGGCTAAGGTAAACAAAGGCACATGGAGAACATAAACAACTTACAAAACTTTCAAAAACAGGGAAAAGACACAAGAAGAACGATCTTAATGTAATATCTTAATATAAGAACATTTTTTTTCGAAAAAAATCCAGTCTATTTGTTCGTTTATACGTATTGTTCATCTTTCATATTCTCAATATAACAATTTTACATTTTTTTTTTCTATAAACCTGTCCCATTAAAAAAATCTATTATATTCCTGTTTATCATACTATACCTTAATTAATATGTCATGCCAGTGGAAGTGATATTGAATCAACTCCTTTAAACTATTTTTTTTGTTTTTCGCTTTAAAAGTCTATGTTAAAGAACATTGGTAGAAGCAAGTACTGGCTTCCATGCCAGTTAAACACAGTGCAGTATCCAAACTTAGAAAATCTTAGATTTCATGAACTAGACCCACCATACAGTCTCTAAATTATGGATTCACTGGCCACATCCAGTGGCTGTGGGTTGGGGGACGATGTAGAAATATTTCTAGGGCACTGTGACTGGTTGGCTGCCTGTGGTTGGCTGTATGGGCTCAATCTGGTTCCCACAGTGGATAAATAAACCACAGAGTAGAAACACATTCAGAGTGATATAGAGCACACAGCTGCTTTTAACAAAAAATGGGCAAGCCACAGGAATGCCCCCCTCCACCATCAAGTTTCATTACTTTAGTCTAGCCAAGGCTAGGTTTCTTTATATGTTTTCGTATGTACAGAGAAATAAGACTGAAATTGGGGATTTCTTTTTGCGTATTGTTGATATTGTACATCTGCTGTGTGAATCAGCTCTCTGCACTCACATTTATAATGTTAAAGGCTCAAACAGGAATCGCAGTGTGCGAGAAGGAAATGACTGAACACTTAACATTCACTTTATAAGCAACAGCAGCTCTACCACTTTATGAGCTCCACCTACCTAATAGGTTCTATTTACAACAGCCACAACATTAAAACCATTAGGTGATGTGAACAACATTGATTATGTCATTATACTTAAAACCTGTTTCCTACTGGACATTAATATTACAATAAATACAATTAACATTATTACAGTAAAGAGTGGTTTTATGTGTGGCAAAGTGTTCTCCTAA
>JBBJLS010072910.1:0-10075 GCA_037577275.1 Bryconaethiops microstoma
CTCACCTCTACTCTCCTCTACTCGATTCTACTCTATTCTTTCTATCTGATAGTCTGTTTATGTTTTGGTTCTTCGTTAATAAATACTTGCGTTATGGAGATCCGCGCCTGTGCTTCATCTCTTCTTCCCGGACGGCAGTCCGGCGTGACAACGTATGACTATTGCACATAAGATATTGCACGTAATGAAGTGATTCAGCACACATTTAGAAAACATCACATGATATTGCACATGGTAAGAAAACTGCATATGAGATATTGCCCATAATGATGTTTTAACACCAGATAAAAAAATTGCGCAATGTTGCACATAGTAGACTGTTGCACATCATAGCAAAAATAATGCAATAGTCCTTCACATAATGATAGTTATTTAACCCAGTGAGAAAATATACAGCAAGAAGCAACAGGCTACTGTACAGATTATTGTGTGGATGTGTGACAGATAGAGGAGTCTAATGGCAGTGGGGAGGAATGATTTTCTGTGGTGTTCAGTGAAGTACTTTATGCTGGTGAGTCTGTGGCTAAAAGTACTTCTCAGTTCAGCCACCACAGCATTGTCCATCATGGACTGAAGTCTAGACAATATTCTCCGTTCAGCCACAATTTCCACGTTGTCCAGTTCCTCACCCACCACTGAGCCAGCTTTCCTGATAAGTTTGTTGAGTCTCATTGAGTCATTCAAGAGCTTGTGGAAGAATGTTAAACCAGATCAGTGTTTGAGAGAAAAAAAGTCATAAAATAAAACTAGAAGGAGCCCTTTCAGTTTATTGTTATTATAAGGATGAACGATCTTCAAGAGGGAAATGCCACTTAGTGATCTTCCACTCTGTGTGCATATCATATTTATTACAGATTTGACTTCTGTTGATGCACAGAACAGCCATCTTGGATTTTGAAGTTGGGGTTGGTGTGGTTCCTCCAACTTTCTGAGAGGAGTACAGAAAAATTTCAAATGGAATGCACCATTATTCTAAGTAATTACCAATCATTTCCATTGGTTTGTTCATCATAAAATGTTCACTAAATATAAAAAGCTGCTGGCATATTTTGTTTTCATTAGTTTTTACTAGTAGTTAAGGAGATTTGATCAGAGAGGTCATACAGGCACTCATAGAATGCCTTTTAGCCAATCACATGGTGAGGCTGGAACTTTTATGAAATAAGAGTTTTATATGGTACATAAAAACTGTTCAGATTTTAAATCATTACATACCGCCTATTTCAATGACCAACACATTTAGATATATCCACTTATTAAACCTGCAGTTTAGTTATGCTCACACATGGAATGGAAATGGAATGATTTTTGAATAAGGTACAATTCAAGGTATACAATGAGAGGTAATTTACCAGTCAGCCATAAAGAAAAAGTAATTAAAACACCCTGTATAAATCTAAGTAATCAAGTTGTTATGTATGAACATTTTCTATGCATGAAACCACATCAATCTCAAAAGAGAAAGAAAATAAAGTACAAGAAACAGGATACCCTCTAAAACAGGATTTTGTTGATATGAGGTGTTCATATGGTTGCATCTGTGTCCATTTGACAAAAGTTACACACTTTTGAGTGGTAGTTGATGCCAGTATTAACTGAGCATTCGAAAGCACCCAAGTGTCATCTCATTTAATTACAGCTAAGCTGAAGCTCGCTGTACTCATTGTAGTGTGCTTGAACTCTGGATGGTCTGAACTCTGGTCAGGTGAAGCATGATAAACAAGCTAGTCAGGAACATCCCTTTTCTGAGATTACACAATCATCTGTAGTCAAAGCATGCATTATAGCCACTGCTCTAAAATACTAAATAAAGTACACAAGCCTCCATTAACACACACAGGATTCAATAAAAGCTGCAATTGCAATGAAAGCAGAAGATAAAGCAGAAGACAACTTTTCACTAAATTCCACCAATAAACTGCTCTCACTGAAGAAGACAAAGTTTGAACTGAAACAAATTATTAGCAGATCTGATCACTAGCAAGCACGTAATAGTGAAAGAGAGTCAAATATTGGAAGTAGGTCAAGGACAATTGAGAAACACTGAAATGGATGAGTAGACCAGTGTGTATACAGTACACACAGGCCACTGACCCTGTTTTATTCTAACCAGTGAGCTGCAAAGTGCTATCCTGTGATTGTATCCGGTGCCCGACAACCACCATGAAGCTCAAGCTGCAGCTGCTGCTCCTTGTCCTCTGTGCCTTCATCATACCTGCACAGGTGAGGCCTTCAACCTTCCTAAACTGGCTCATTCTGCTTAGTGCACCCGATACACAAAGGAATTCTGTTTAACTGCATTTTACACTAAACTGAACTTTTCTGATAACAAAAACAGTTCTCACCACACAAGAAACATGACGATCACGGCAGAGAGGAAACAAGACCAGGAGAGAAACCAGGACATAAACCAGAAGACAGACCAGGACATAGACCAGGAGAGAAGCCAGGGCATAAACCAGAAGAGAGACCAGGACATAGACCAGGAGAGAAACCAGAGGAGAAATCACGTGAAAGAGGCCCTGGACATGAAATGAAACCAGTAAAACGACGAGGGAGAGTAGAGGGTAAGCTCTATTAACTGGTTATTTTTTGGGGTTCAATTGCACCTAAACTGACTACATATGTTTTATGATGCCAGTGTAGGTGTTTTTGTGCTGCCCCTGCACCTGGGTCTGTAAGAAACCAATTTCATTTCACTAAAATTAATTTTCTGAAAATATTCAGTAAAATTAATGGACTGTTCATTAACTGGCTTTTACAGTAGGGAGGTTTGTGTCCCACCCCTTTCACCCCTCATTTGCAACTTAACACAAAAAAACACAACATTTCTCAAAGAAAGCCAACAGCGATATTTTTAATGTGGGGGAAACATTTTAGTTTAGTTTTAGTCATTTTAGTTTATATGAATTAAAAAATGAATTCTGTAAATGCATTTGCCACTAGGGTACCTGCAGAAAGAGCCAAATAAAAATGTCCATTAAAAGACCATAAAGTAAAGATATATAGTTCTGGAAAAAAATAAGAGACCACCACAAAAATGTTCAGTTTCTCAGGTTTTATCTTTTATAAGTATTGAACTGAACAGCTTTGTCTTAGTTTTTAAAAACGGCTGACAATATTTCTCCTAATTTCCAAACAAAAAGATTGTGCGTTAATGCATAATTTTAAAGGAAATGACAAAACATCAAAATAACAGAAATGAAGCAGAGTTTACAGAACCTGAATAATTCAAAGAAAACAAAACTCTCTTGTTAACTCTTAAATAAAATATGCAATAATTACCTTTACGTACTTCTAGTTTTTCCATCAAACTGGTCACACTTCAAGAGGAGAGTATCGATTACAGCAGTGTGTTTCATGTTTTTCCTCATTAAATAAGATTTGATTAGGTGATCACCTAATCAGTACCTCATGAAGCAGATTGAGGTGCTTGTGTAGGAATTTAACAGACACTGGCATGGAATGTTTGTCATACTCATAGAGATGCTGATTTATAAATACTGCAGTGGTCTCTTATTTTATTCCCGGGCTGTATGTTTATACCTCAGATTAACATTTCTCAGCTTAGATTTGAAAGAAACGATTTGTTCAAAATGATACTTTCTTTCTTTCTTACTGGACATAATACTGACATGTGACTGTTACAGCTAGTAATTAGTCCACAAACTCTGTACTTACTAGATTTGCTGGCTGACTATGATGACCTTGATGACAGTGGAGATGATGATGATGAGAAGAGGGGAGAGTGGTTGTTTGAGCTTCAGCATATAAAAGGTAGTATCTAGTGATCCACAATAATCCAGTATCTGTTTGTATGTACTGTGCATCATTACCTGTTTCTCTGTTGAGGTGGATACACTCATGGGTAAGAAGAACCCATGTTCACTTTTCAGTATGAATGTCCCTCACCTAGCTGTCCATTTCTCCTAATTATAGGGGGTTGCACTCCAAACCCATGCCTCAATAATGGAGTGTGTGAGGAAGAGAAAGGGAGATTTAAATGCAAATGTCCCAAAGCCTTCAGAGGTGTGAGATGTGAGAAAGGTAAAAGATCACCTGACATTCTTCTCACAGCTGAAACATTAAAAAAAAAAATCATCAATATTGATGAAAATGTATATTTTCAATATTTAAACTTCAAGTATTTCTATACTTTATATATTCATTATATCTAAGGCACTTTTCATTTATGCCAGAGGGGGTGACATACCCTAGTCCAGTTGCTTTTTGCCACGTGTCACAGCATGTTTCTGTCTAAATATTAGTTTTAGTCATCATGAATAAGACCTTGTCACACAAATGAAAAAAATGTTCTAGATACATTGATAATTGAGGCTTAAATGTGGAGAATATTGATTTTCATCCACATTTTTGACCTGCTTTAATCCAGTTTTCAAAGCTGATTGTCATCCTGGCCTATTTTTTTCAGGTAGAATGATTTGCAAGAAGGACACATGTGGGTATGGTCAGTGTGTTTTAACATCAACCCCACCTTTCTATGAGTGCAAGTGCTGGCCACCTTTCAAACCTCCAAACTGCAAATCAAGTAAGATTTTTCCCAAACACAACAGACATAACATGACAGGTCACAATATACCAACACTGTTAGAGGAACGTGTATTGCCATTGTAAATGTTAATCCTCTAAGGTCTAAACAATATACATTAATGTGTACTACACTCGTTTTCAAGGGGGAAAATTACGTTTCAAAAAACTAAAAGTAAAAAAAATAACCTGGAATCAAGATAGGGAATATGGAATCAATGCAACTACAAACATTTTGAAATGAAATAACTATTGCACCATTGATTTATTTGGTAAAGAAAAAAAATCTAATTTGCATTTAGTGGCACAACTGTGTGGGCACTGGCCCTGTCAATGGAAGATCATGGGCTCAATTCCCAACAATGCCACAGCCATCTATCAGTCCAATAGAAGACAATTAATCTTAATCTCTCTGGGTAGGATTAAAAAAGGGTCTGATGTAATAGCATTTCAAACAATGTCAGACCACATCTGTCTATTTTACCCAACTTGATACAGTTTGAGGAAAGTATAAAAATCTGCTATTTAGTTTCTGTAGTGCTAATTTATGAGATATAAGCATCTATTACTTATTAGCTAGATTAGCTTTTAGCAAATTTTAAACCTTTAAACATGTCTTTAATGACGACAACATTTTAAGTAAGGTGAAACTGTGTACATTTCAGTTTATAACTAAATATTAGAGACTGTTTCATACTGAAGACACAATCTGACTTTTTAAACTTTGAATATGGATGAACTGACATGTGTGTATGTCTGGTATCTGTGCTGTATTATAGTATTCCCATGTGAGCCTAACCCGTGTCTGAATGGAGGTTCTTGTGTTAAGGATGGACGAGACTTCGACTGTGTCTGCAAAGAAGGTTTTACTGGGAAATTCTGTCATGTTGGTATGTGTACATATTCACGCTACAGCATGAAATATTTAATATTTTCAAAACAGCATTGAGCTTTGGTCTTTAAAAATTGCATCATTACCACATTTGTCATGAAACCAACTTTTCAAGTACATAGTTGCACCAATGAAACCAGAAATTTGAGAACAGAATGTTTTTGAAGACTATTTTATGGACAAACTCAATTTATTCCCTATATGAACTGTATTGACTTGGGAGTAAAAAATACTAAGTGAAACTTTAATCATGTTAAGTACTACATCAGACTCCTTAGCAGCATGGTATTTTTATATCTTAAATGAAACAGAATGTAATTCTAGTGTAATTCTTGGCTGGGTTTTTGTTTTTATTTCATTTGTATTAGACTATATTTTGATCCCATTTTTATTATGTAACTTAGTTACATTACTTAATATAAATCTCTGTTATATTTCATTGTAGATTTGTTACCGAGTCAGATTAACATTGTTCATTATTTCAATGTATTTATTATTATTTAATCTATTTTCTGTGTTTTTGGCCTGACACTTATAGTCGATTGATGACATTTCTATCTGAAAGCCGTTTCCTTTAGTTCACTTAAGTGTGTTGTGCTCTTCAGGCCCAGATGATTGCTACAAAGGAGATGGAGTGTCATACAGGGGTGTGGTGTCTGAGACAGAGGACGGAGATGACTGTCTATTCTGGAATTCCTACTTCATTTTGGCTAAAGGAATAAACCCCTTCAAGACATTCGAAGATGTTCATGGTCTGGGTCCTCACAATTACTGTAGGTAAGAAGACACACACATTTGCATACATGCAAGGATATTCTTATCAACTGGATGTGACCTTAAACCATTTAAACTGCGTATACATGGGCCTTGTGGTTTGAAACTTAGAAATCAGTTCTTGTTGGCAATTATAAAAATATGCTGGAATTTGATGAGGTTAGTAGCTAACTGAAATCAGTAGAGAATGTCTGTAGAACATACAGAATATAAACTTTAAATGATTAAAATATTTAATAAACTGTCAATTCACCAAAAATAATTACTTACTGTGGTAAAAGAGCAACTGGACTGGTTTTATGCCATTCCAATAAAAACGTTAAATCAATTCAAAGCAAAATTTTAGTTTACATTCACAAAAAATATTTTATATCAGTTAAAATCTGAATAACCTTTAAAATGATTTTCTACAATGTCTACATTTTTTATAGTATGAGGAAAAAATGGGCTTGAACCTAAAAACATGTCATGTCATTGACCCAAAAATATATTTACTTATTTTATTATGTAATTACATTTCAATATCAAGATGCATATCAACATGATCTGGTAAAAACTCAAATGACGGAAACTGAATTCTGAAATGCTGATTGTTCAATTCACTCCTAAACTTTAATATTTCCTGAATCATAGAAACCCAGATGGTGAAACAAAACCATGGTGCTTCATACGTTTAGGAAAGAAACTAAGGTGGGATCACTGCAATGTGAGGAAATGTCCAACTACCGATGGTAATTGTTTTTCCTTTTCTATACTCATGCTTGTTTCCTGTACAAAAATAAGTGTGATGTGAAGCTTTGATTTTACCAAACTTGACTCTGTTACAGGTATGGCTCCCACTGCCCCATCTAAACCAAAACCCACCACAGCCAAGCCTGTAGACATTAAACCTACTGTCAAGCCTATCCCTGTCCTTCCACTCCCAACACAGCCCAGTCCGGGCCTTCCCCCAGAGAGTCTTGCCCCAGTAAGCCAACCCCCCGAAACCCCCATCGCAGGAAGTGTTGTCCAAGGAGGGACTGCACCCCCTGTGGAACAGCAATTTGCAACCTGTGGGAAACCACAACCAAAAAGGTCAATAAATCGTATATATGGGGGTCTAAAGGCCCTTCCTGGTGCCCAACCATGGCAGGCCTCTATACAGGCCAGAACCAAAGGCACCGCCATGCCCTACAAACATATCTGTGGAGGCATCCTCATCAAGCCATGCTGGGTGATGACTGCAGGACACTGCATGTGAGTAGAGCACAGACCATGACATATCTGAGTAGAAGGTTCTGTCAGCGGTGAGAGATTTTTAGTAGTTTAAAAGATATGGAGAAGATTTTTTTTAATTAAATTGTATGTTACTAGGTACAAATGCTGTTACTGGGGTGGTTCCCTAAAGGGTATCCTTAAAATTGAGTCATTTATATTTTTAAGCATGAGCTTTTTAGTTTTTAAGTGTTAAATATAGGTTTTATTTTTATTTTCTCTATTTAAAAAAAGTTAAGTAATGAAATTTTCATGTAAAACAGGCACCTTTATACGGTATAATTTGAGATTATCTCAACACAGTTTGAGAAATGTGTGTGATGATTAAACACAACATTCAGACCAGTTCAGAAAATTCTGAAATAATAAATATATACAAATAAAGAGTTCTGATTCTTGAGTCTGAGGGCCTGAAGGATGAAACTGTTACACACTCTGGCACTGAAGGACCATATGCTACCAAACCTTTAGACAGAAGGAGAGAGAAAAGAGTGTGTGAGGGGTGTGTGGGGTCATCCACAAATTGTTACAAATTGGCCCTACAATACAGCAGATTTGTTGAGAGGTCAGAATAGCAAAACTGCAAGTTAATCGACTGAACATTTTCTGAGCCCAGTCAGAACTCAAATAGAATTGAATAATCAGCCTAGTGTAGACTGTTTGGCCACTGCTGCTAGCCTGGTAGTGCAGCTGTCCAAGTGTGTGGGAGTAGACTGAGCCCGCTGGTGGAAGAGCAAAGGGTATGTTTATGAATTCAACATCACATTAATGATTTCCCAAATAACGATTAGAAAAGCTTTGGTTTTCCTATTTTAGCTCACTTAAGTGAGAAACATAGATTTCTGGTTTCTGCCACAGAGAAAAGTTGTAAAAAGCAATATAGTAAGTCACAAAATACCCAATATTTTAAACAGCTTTTGGCCTCTGTCCACAGTCAGAGAAATGGACTGAAGATGACATGAACAGAATGCAAAAATATACAGAGTAGACTTACAGTAGGAGAGTAATAAAACTGACACTGATAAGAATGAAAACTCTGGCTTTCCAGCCTTCTAAGTTTGCAAGTTGTGTGTCCACAGTGACAAAAAACAGGATTTCCAGGTGAATCTGGGAGGTCTGGACTTAGGCAAGATTGAGGCATCAGATCAAACGCTGGAGGTGGTGGAGACCATCATTCATGAACAATACAAAGAAACTTATGAAGCAGTCTACAATGACATAGGTGATAACTGGTTATTTCCTGTTATTTTCTTCCAACAAACACATAGATTTGGCCATTCACACATACCATAGCTAGTAACACAAGCCCTCGGCAAACCCATAGCAACCACTAAAGACACAATATCAACCATTTCCACAGCACCCGCTCTGAAACATCTGAGTAACCACCTGGAACAACATATTACCTTAGAAACACCCAGGGAACCTTAATTAGATGCCTTAGCAACTACTTTGCAACACTGTTGAAATCACCTAAGAATGGCCTAAAATTCCTGACCAGCAATCTAGCAACATGCTAGAAATATTATAATATTGCTTAAATGTACCATCACTTTACTTTCTCTTCAAAAATTAAATTAATTTTAGTATTATTATTGTTTTTATTATCACCATGAATCATTTGTATATACGTACTTCTTCCGCAGCTTTGCTGAAGCTAAAACCCAAAAATGGGAAATGTGCAGAAGAGTCCCAGTTTGTGAAGGCGGCTTGCTTGCCCACTGAGGCTTTTCCAGATGGCACTGAGTGCACCATCTCTGGATGGGGAGCCACTCAGGAGTGTAAGTAACAGAGCTGAACTCAGTTTCTGTGACTGTCAGGAGCACAGTATAATAACAGAATTCAAAATCAGTCACTGAATTGTATCTGTGCCATCTCTTTTTCTCCATATACCAGCACAATACGGCACTAGTCAGCTGCTGGATGCTGAGGTACTACTGATCTCCCAGGAAGCCTGCTCCAGCAGTAAAGTGTATGGGACAGTCATAGACAAAACAATGTTCTGTGCTGGCTACCTAGAGGGAGGAGTGGACTCATGCCAGGTGAGGAATTCTTTATAATTACCTCCAATTAACCTGTGTTGTGTAGTGACTGGTTACACAGCCATTTTTTACCTGGGTTGTGGAAATGATCCTTAATTGATTCCGCCATGAACAAACACCATGTCCATAGGCATCTTTTAGTGAGAAAGCCTATATGCATGACATCAAAATTACAACTGCTGTAC
The DNA here is from genome assembly GCA_037577275.1 of Bryconaethiops microstoma. Taxonomy (NCBI): domain Eukaryota; kingdom Metazoa; phylum Chordata; class Actinopteri; order Characiformes; family Alestidae; genus Bryconaethiops; species Bryconaethiops microstoma. The sequence goes on from JBBJLS010072910.1 coordinate 9,696, forward strand.
TGAGTAAGTGACGGACAATAACAGATATCATTAACGCATTGTTATAAGTTTAGAGCCGTGGTGGCCAACCCGCGGCTCCCGAGCCGCATGCGGCTCTTACGTTGATATCGAAGTTTGTGTTTGTATGTTTTTTTAATGTGCCTGTTCGCTTCGCTTGAGCTCAAAACTAGAGCTGTAATACTCTGATCCTTTTTAGGATTCGGCTCCTCTGAGTCACTCACTAAACTGATCCGGGTGTGTGAGTCACTTGAGTCACTTGAGTCAGTATTGCCAAATCAACAGCTGTGAGTCAACTGAAGTGTTTTTGAGTCGTCTTTTAAAAGAAAGTAAAATGCCTTGTGATGAGAATGAATCACTTTCAAATAAAACAAGACAATAAG
>JBBJLS010072911.1:0-10075 GCA_037577275.1 Bryconaethiops microstoma
GGAAGGAGCTAAAGATCAGGGTGATGGTAAGGAGACCCTCCAACCTGAAAGAGTTGGAGCTCATCGCTAAAGATGAACGGGCAAAAATACCAGTGGAGACATGCAAAAATGATTATGCCTCTTGTACACTGCTTATTATCTTCTGGGAGACGCCTGTGTCATTTCCAATCAAGAAGAAATTTGCTGGTTGAATAAAAGTAACTTTAAATCAAAATTTGGCAGGGGTATGAATAATTCCGGGCTTGACTGTACATGCATATTTTCATCATTATCATTTTGGACATCTGTCTTATTCCACTGATAGAAAAAAATGGCTGGTGATGAAGTGATTTTTCTTGTCACAGAGCAAAGAGTGATAAAGTTCAATAACATGGCCAACAAAGAGTCTAGATCTCAACTCCATTGCTAATTTGTGGTGGAAATTTTTAAAATGTTTCATAATGAGACTCCATGCTGCAAAGCTGATCTTGTCAACTACTATTTGAGAACGTTGGAGGCAGCATGATGGAAAAAAAATTGGCTTTCAGAAATGAAGTCCAGTATTCAAGCCCAAGGAAGAGCAAAAAAAAAAAAACCTAATTGTGAGGTTTTTTTGTTGATGATTCCATAGTTTTTCTCTCCTCATGAAGTGTTTCCATTACATTTCCATAACTGCAAATTAAGCATTTGAGGAACAAGAACTTTCCTAAGCATTCATTAACACTGTATTAACTCAAAGTTATTTTTGGAGAGCTTTAAGTGTCATGTGACTGAGCAAGGCTTTTAAAAAATCCTGAAAAGAAAAAAAACAAAAAAATAAACGAAAACAATATAGCAGAATATTTTGCTAAAAAAATTAAAAAATAATAATCGATTGAGATTTTTTTAAAATCTTAGTTGGTCAACCAATCCGGGGGAGGATAACAATGGTCTTAAATTTCCTCCATTTGCATACAATCTGTCACATTGTGGATTGGTGGAGTCTGAACCCTTTAGAGATAGTTTTGTAACCTTTCCCAGCCTGATGAGCATCAACAACCCTTTTTCGGAGATCCTCAGTAATCTCTTTTGTTCGTGTTCATGACACACATCCACAAACGTGTAATAAACTTTGATAAAACCGTGTTCTTTAAATAACACAGGGTGCCCACTCACACCTGATTGTCATCCTATTGATTGAAAACACCTTACTCTAATTTCACCTTCAAATTACCTGCTAATCCTAGAGGTTCATATACTTTTGCGACTGACAGATATGTAATATTGGATCATTTTCCTCAATAAATAAATTACCAAGTGAAATATTTTTATCTCATTCATTTAACTGGGTTCTCTTTATCTACTTTGAGGACTTGTGCGAAAATCTGATGTTTTTTATGCAGAAATGTAGACAATTCTAAAGGGTTCACAAACTTTCAAGCACCAAATAACACAAAGTGACAACTGGCTGGTGTAACCTTTTCACACTGTGTGGGTTAACTTTGATTTTGATTTTGTTTTTATTTCAAGCATCATATAACATGAAGGAACACAACTGGCTGGTGTAACCGTTTCCCACTGTGTGGGTTAACTTTGATTTTGATTTTGTTTTTATTTCCATTGGGACTCCTGCTATTTGCACTGGACTGTTAACACAGCAGATATGTCCCCTAAGTAAATGTAATATACGTGGAAGGTCCACTGATGAACACGTAGTGTCCTCAAAACAAGAAGTGGACACCAACATGCCAACACTGAACCTTTTTAGCCTCCTTCTAAATCAGAAGCCAGGACTTTTTCAGTATATTAAGAAACTGTTAAAGTTAGTGACATGAGAGACTCACTTTAAAAGGTACCATTACACAGCTTTCATTTATTCAAATGTGTTTGCATTGCACATTTGAAGTTAAAAGCATGCTGTATAATTAAAAGATAAAGAATTACTCCGGTCCACACAAAAAGTGTTAAAGAAAGAAGAGCCGGAGTCCAAGCCAAGGGGGAATAAATGAGACCACTTTAAATGACGCCTCAAGCAGGAGTTTTCAAAAAGCTGTTAGACAAAGTCAAGCCTGATTTGGAAAGACTGTCCATTCAGAAGACACCACAGAAAAAAAATAACCATGTGCTAAAAGTCCTTCAAATATGGACAAACGCTAAGACAATGACGCAGGAGGTTTCTTCACCTTCGCACTTTTTTTTCATGCAAGGACTACGGCTGTATAGTATGTTATGAAATGATGCCCCCTACTGACAACTCACATTTTTTGTCTTTTAAACAAGTATTTTAAGGGGGAAAGAATCCAGAATTATTGTAAAATACCACACATTTTAAAGATTTGACACATTACTATAAATAACAAGCTTTTAGAATGGCAAAAACAGACAATTAAAGTTTTTTCTTCCTCCTCGAGTTTCCACAACACTATTTACATAAAGCTACAAGCAAATCTGCAGATCTAAAGGCAATAGAAAGACCTTTCTAGGCAGTACAAAGTCCAAGTGATTTAAAAATAAAAGTATATCTACATGCTGATGAAAGATCATCAATATTCATTAGTCTTTTTTTTTTTTTTTTTTTAATCTACAAACACATGGGCCACAGGGCCACCATCCACTACTGCTGGCTCTGTGACTCAGTTCTTTAAATGATCTGGCAACATCCTGTGGTACCACAGTACAGCAGGCTTCCGGCCCATGTTGTGAATGCTGTAGGTTTGCCCTACCAAACAAACAAATTAGAAATTAATTGATCAAGTAATTCAACACAGAATATATATATTAAAGCCATATGAAGATCAAGGTTTCCCTTGTATTAAGGCCAGTTTAGTTTTCTTACCACAAGGTGTCATAAATGCTTGCCCGCAGTTGTACACTGTTTTGACACCACCAATTTCGACCCGTACACAACTTGACGCTACATTAAATACCTTGAGGAAAAACAAACGCAAACATAAAACCATCAGATCCAGAATACATGGCCTTATTTGTTAGACGTGCAGACAAAAGTAGTCATTACAAGATGACAAGATTAACTACAAGGTCCTCGATTTACGACACAGTTCCGTTCCTACGACAGTGACGTAACCCGCATTTTGGTGTACGTTGAAACACACCCTAGCCTCCGTGACTTGCCAATCTTAACACGGTAAAATCATAGAACTTAAAAACACAACTTAGCCACAGAAACAGGAAAAGGACATAAATGCACTGTACTTTTACTTTTAACAGTCAAAAATGGCATAGGTAAGTGTAGAGAGACGCCAACTTCCTCACTCATACGCCACGTTACTGCGTATCCTGCGTATTCTTCGTATGCACGCAACCAAACTAGTTCGCCCACATGGTCTAAATACGACACTAACTAAACACTTCGGTCTCAATTTTTAAATGTTCATGTTTTTATGGGAGTGAGCCTTGTAAACTCGAAACGTCGTATGTAGAGACTTTTGTAATACGAGAACCCCCTGTATTAACTCAAAAGGCATATCATGGTATGAGTTGCAAAGTAAAATGGCTATACTGACCTCCTAATGAACATTTGTCACAGATAGCACATGTAAACAAATAATGATATAAATGAAATAAAGAAATAATGATGACTCACAGTAACTGCATGTAGATCCAGTTTCGGAGGTTTCTTCATATATGAGCCCAACAAAATCTTGCCATTCGAGAAAGTGTTGGTCTGAAAGTCAACCATATGACCCATAGCTCTTCCACTATAAGAATGCCAGTGGAAGTCATCTGGGTTGATGACACTATATGTTTGGCCGTCTAGTAAGGAAAGTATAATAATTTAGTTTAAAAGAGTTCATTCAAAGGAACAGAAACTTTTAGATATAACAAATCTACTGTGAATTAATAATACTGAGCGCTTACCTTTAGAAGAAGGCCAAAACTCAGCTAGCCAAATGCTGAGGTTGATCCAGTCTTCAGTCTCTAGGACAATGGGCTGCAACGGAGGGCTACAAATATCACAGTCCAGCAGGACACGGGGTATTTGTTGCGTGTGATAAATTATTCTAGACGACGACAAGTCTGAAATCACAGCACAAATGCCATTTTAAATGGAGCAAATTACACATATGTAGGCGAAGCATTTAACTGTATGAATTTACAATAATTATTCGCCACTTACCAGAATCCTCGTGCTCTTCAAAACGCTCAAGCTCAATCATCGATGAAGGGCCACTTTTGAAACCAAAGTCACTAAATGAAACACAATCATTTCACATTCATTACAGCACTTAACAGCATTACAGCAAGAAATCACTGTGGAAAGAATTAGTATTAAGACAACTCACTGCCCAGATGCTCTGTTGGATCCAGGTGATAACCTCGCATGTGTCTTCCTGGCAGCAAGAGGCTCCATTGTAATACCACTTGTACAAACATCAAAGGTAGCATCCATGGTTCCACGTTGTTGATCACTGTGGATGTTCTCACTAGACTGCTCGGATTGATCTTCGAGGGAGTGGAGCAAGTTCTTGCGGCCCATTTGTCTGCTTCCTTGACCCTTCACCAGTGAGGGTGCAGGTTTGCCAGAGGCTTGTAAGGCACTAAATGTAGCCAAAGAGCTTTTGACTGATTTTGGCGTTTGCAACATATTTATTTTGTTTATTTTCTGAGTATGAACGACTGTCTTTGGCAATCTGACTACACTGGCAACTTTATTAAGGGCACTAGAGGGAGGGGCCATCTGCAGTATGGGCTTTTGGGGGGAACAGTTCATTGGTAAGCTCTCGAAAGATCCCTGAGACTGAGGTACCTCCCACCAACTGCAGGGAGCCTTCCGCTGCCGTTTCCCTGGTTGACTGAGCGCAGATGGAGGATGTTTCTGAGCAGATCCGCACTCACTGTCTCGTCTGTATATCTGGTCAAACACCCGTTTGTCTCCTGTTAGAAGACACCACACACATACACACAAACACACACATATATTTATATTAAACACATACACACATTTAAAAAAAAACAAAAAACACCCATCCGCAGCTTAAGTCTCTTGGTATTCCCTTCAAGCAGCTTCTTTTTAGCGCCCTGAGGTCCTATAAACATTTACAATGTCTTTTTCATTATGAAAAATGTATATACAGTTATCAAGTGTTAGCTGACAGTGCTTAATGAGTTAAAAAAAAAAAAAAAATTAATCCACAAACAGAAAAGGCCAAATTACTTAAGGACTTTACCTGGAGTAAGGCAGCGCCGTCTAGGTGGAGGACTAAAATGTACTACGTTTTCATTAACTATCACCTCTTCTCTATCTATAGGAGATGGTGTCTTTGACTGAGTCTCGTGTTGAGTTGGAACTGCTGACTTTGGTTTCTGTCTTCCACGTGACGTCTTGGGATTTCTCAGGTCATTTTCCTTTTTTGCCACCTTTTGAACAGTCACAGGTTTGTTTAAGTCACCCTGGCTCTGCTGTTCCTCAGTATTCTGCTTTGATATTGCTGGTGCATCCTTTCTCTTCTGTTTCTTATTATGTTTTGATTCTTGCAAAGACTGTGGATCTGCCATGTCAAGCTTCAGTGTGTTGCCTTCATTTTGGCCATTACTATTCATCCACCATTCTCCTGGTGGTTTTCTCTTCCTCCTGCCTGTCACAGGACCCTCTGTGGAAACAGGGGGCTGAGGCACGGGGAGCTCCTTTATCTTTGCATCTTGTTTTGTCTTCTCTATTTTCTTGACCTTTATTGCCCTCTTTGAAGTACCTTGCTTCATTGCAGGCTGTTTATTTGATTTCTTAACTGGTACATGAAAAAAAGATGCAGGACAAGATTAAAAATATTAAAAGAAAGATGCTCAGAACAGTTTAAGAATGTGCAACAGATAATAAAGATAAGAGATTTAGAAGATAGAAGGTTGACATTTGTCTATGTAAATAAGGATTTTTTATTTTTTAGTGACAACACAAGCAGACTACTTTAACAAAATCCATAATTTTAGCCTTCTGAATGCTTGTTATAGGCCATTTTCTTCTTAATTGTTTGAATGTGAAGTAGCGTTCATAGAATAACTGAAACCAATCATAAAGTGATAAAAAAAAGCCAACCTGCAGCAGTGCTTTGCACATCTTCCTCTGAGGGTTCTGGAAGCGGTTTGGCATTACTGTGGAGCTCGCCCACCTTTTCCTGTTCTTCAGGCACTTGTTTATGCGTCAAGGTTCCACTGTCGATATCCTGCTTGCTTGGTTTTGCTGAACCTAAGGCTTGACCCACCCGTGAACCAATTTTTACAGGGGCTTTTTTGGGTATCTTTTTCACATTTGATGCAGTTTCTTCTTGTCCATTACTGTCATCACCAGTTAATTTGGCATCTTTTTTCAATTTAGATGCAGGTTTTTTAACTGGGATTTCAGCCTGATTATCATCTTGTCCCTCTTTCTTGGCAGGTTTTTCAGACTTCGATGTTTTGCTTCTTCCTCTTTTCCGTTTACCTGTATAGACACACAAAATAAATAAATAAAAAGAGAAGGAAAAATTTTATATTGGGTTACAAACTTAGCCCTGATTGTTTTCAAAATAAATATTAACTACGACAGCCAGCCAAAAGCTCAATTAAATCAACACTCCTAATCATGGAAGTAGAGTTTTTCAAATATGTCATTTTCACGACACCACCAGCCAAATGCAACACTTTCCAAGGTACCTTAGAAATGATCAAGTGTTTTTCCAAGTGATTTGTAAAATACTCGGATCTATAGTAAAACTGTGGCATATGCATATATGATGCAAAGTTTAAAAAGTATTACTACACTCTCCACAGTATACAGAAAATTGGACATACCAGGAATATTAGCATTTTGGCCGGCCTCTGGAACAGAAGGCGGCTCACAAACTGGCACTGCTTCATCAGTTTCAGTTAGAGGGTCTGCCATCTCCTCTTGAGTTGCTTGAGTCACAGTGTCTTTCTCAAACTTATCAAAAGTCTTTCCATGCTTTGCTTTGGTTTTCTTCGTTTTTGTGGCGTCAGGTTGGTCTATTTTTTTTTCCCCATTGCCTCCCGGCTTTAAAGAAACCAATTCGACCGGATGTGCAGTCGTTTTACTATCTGGCTTTGCAGAAACATCTCCTGGTGCATGTTTCTCTTTCTGAGAAACAGTAGTCTTCCTAGGAATTCTAAATAAAATGGGTGCATCATCTTCCAATATCATGAAGTCATCCTCCAGTTCAAGTGGTGAGGGAGCACGAGTTTGTTGTGTCTTTGCTTCTTTTTTCCTGAAATTAATCAAGAGGGTTTCCCCATTATGCATTACACATGTTGAGAAAAGGCACAAATAAAATCACCTATCTCTGAAATGAGAGTCCTGGGCTATTGATAATAACTTCAATGCGCAGCCAAATAAATAGCTAATCAAATTCATAGTCAACATGTACACTAACACATCTCCATCAGATTCTAACAACAACAAAGGCCACCAGCTTTGTGTTTTTCAGTTGAAGTCACAAAAAACACAGAAAGAAAAGTCTACTTACAGTTCCATTTCTAACATCCCTAAGAGATACATATTTTTCATTTTTCATTCAAATGGTGTCGCACTGCAATCTGAGCTTGCAAACAGCCCATAATTCATCTTAGGTGACTATGCTCTTGTGTCAGATAGACCATCTATCATCTCATTCACTTTTCACATGAGAGTGATTGATATCAAACTGTCTCATGACATCCTAAACTGAGAAAAGGGCATTTTTGTTGACACAGTTTGGACAAAACTGCAGTACCTTTAAATACAAAATGAGGGTTTTCATAGCATTGGGACTTTAATAACAACTCTTAATAGATCTTTAAAAAAAGAAATAAAAAGTGCCTCCAATTAACACACTGAAATTTACATAATACTTAGTAGCGGCTACTAGTGTTCAGTTCATAATTTTCCTTACTTTTTCACAAACGCTGGAACATTTTCAATAATCTATCCTGTTTGGATAATACATAATATTACAAACTATTAGTCATTGTTTAAATCTCATACTTAGTCAATGTTTATAAAACAATCGGTTAACACAAACTCACCAAGAGCTTTTGGGCTGGAGGGTATCTCTGAGCTTCTTCTGGAAAGATGATTTTTTTACCTCCACATGAAACTTCACTTCTGGCACCTGATTCTTAGGCTGCTCTTTTGGAAGAGACTCAAGAGGATTGTTCTGAACTAAAATGGAAGGTAACAGCCTTGGGCTCCCATCCCTAACAATCACAATAAATTAAGGAAAAAAATTACACATTTATTATGTTAAACAGATGAATCCATCAACATTTTCCAGCCAAGATGCAAAACAAAGATTATTTACATTTGTGACCCTTCTCTTGTTTCTGGTGCTGAAGTCTGGCTCTCCTGGGGAGGTACAGCTGGGTTCTTTACAGACACACAGCTAAAAAAAGAGAAGTATTTAATAAGGTCTTGCAAGATTTAAATATCTAATGATTTAACCTTGTGATTGTACATAACGCAAATGATTGTAATGTAATGTAATCCAGGGCAATGAATTTGCTTATTTTTTTAAATTATAAATGGCACTTTGGCTCTGGCGTTTCTTTGTCATTTTAACTGCGACTACCGATGTCAGCAGGGACTTTCCTTTCTGCATATTGAGTGTTTTTCAAATGCTATTAAACCTATAATAAAGAAATTCTTGATTGCGGTATGCCTACATGAATAAAAAATGCTTGTCTAATATATCTCACAGAAACTGTGAAACAATTTCATATGGTTTTATCCCTGTTTATCTGCTGCAGCTCAAACTTCAGCGCGCCTGTGGTGCCTGGTGCAAGAGAGCAAAGGGGATTCAGCTTTAGACATTTCACTTTAGGCATAGTTACTTTTTAACCATTTTTTCTCTTTCCGTTAAACATCAAAATTACCATTTTGGACCATTATCGGCTGGGAATTTCAGTTGCCATGTCAGTAAACAAATACTGAGTCCCTGACTAACCTCTTTACAGAAGCAGCATCCTTTCTAGCGGACTTTCCAAACTCCAGCCGTGCTGGTGGTGAAGCCAGTGATTCACTGTCCCTTTAAAACAAAGTAGTGTTTTTAAACCACTTTACCATTATTAACAACTACATTTTTAACTGACCTTTTGTGATTTTAATAGATACATTTCTAAAATCCTCACTCTTGCAGGAACTCCTTTGGGGACTCAGATCTCTGATTCGATGGAGGTTTGCTTAAGTCACCCACGATTGGCTCCTCATCCTCCACACCGAAAAGTAAAGGGGTGATGTCGGGCCTTTCGGTGTCCCTTGCTTCAGCCCCCACTGGCAAAATATCAATAGGGCTGGATGTCTTAATAGGAGCAATCTCCTTAAAAGGGATCTCTGATGCACGGAAGAAATGGGGAAAGTGAGTGTATACCTGAACCACTAGGTAAAGTGTAAACTATTCGACACAGTGACTGCGGCCCCAAAAAGCATCACATTTTTCTCTGCTGCCAATGCATTGTGAAAACTAGCAAAGCATACCCTTTTCATTTAAGTGGTCTTCCTGAATGCCTTTTTCTGGTGCCAAAACCTCTTGCTCCTGAAGATGAAAGTACATAAAGTTAACCTTCTATAGCTACAGTTCTCTTACAATGCAAAATACCACAGGCAAAATAATGAACACATATATTAACTCTTAAGATCTATATATTGAGATTCTAAATTCCATATATCCATCCATTTTACATACACACACATACACAACTGGGTGTGTCTGAGAGTTTAGCACCATTTAGCTTCATCTGTTTTCCACCTTTTTGGAGCTCAGAGAAGCTTTAAGGAGTTTCATGTGATGATGATGGGAAAGCAGTGGTGCAGAAGCGGCTACACGCTCAATGAAAAACAATTTTTGCTAATGTCATTAAAAACTTGGTATGGTGCTGGAAAAATTGCATCGCAATGGAAAATGACTATGTAGAAAACTGATGCAATTTGTTATATATACAGTAAACCCCCACTTTAAAGGCGGATCAGCAGTCGCGGTTTCAGTCCATCGCGGATTTTTTCTGAGAACCGAACTAATAATTGTTCCTCCACATTTTTTTGCTTTTGTGACATCCAGGCCTCATCCGCCACGCCCCCTCGTCCTCGCGCTGAGTTGTTAAGCACCGCGCCCAAACAAACAACCCAGCACGAAGA